>OVBI01001732.1:0-29167 GCA_900406495.1 Sisymbrium altissimum
CCAACAGGCTCCGGCTTCACATTGTTGGAGGTCTTCAGTCCGTATGGCACCTAATCAGATTTCTTCCACTTCCATGGACCATCAAACTCCCCAAACATGGCTTTTATAATGTTGTCGATTGCATCGTATGTTTCTTCATTGTCCCACTTTGGGAACATTTCAGTGATAGAGTCCTTCTTGAAAAAATTGTTGAAACGGGTCTACAACAAATCCAACAAACAAATTATTGGAGAACAACACATAAACCTAACAACCTAATAATTAACTTTCGGATTAAGTTTACCTGTGTTATCATAGACTCTTTAACATTCTTTCGACATCTGGAACCGGCGAAACTCAAAATAGGTGGAGTTGCCTTGTCAATGGGGCCGCCGTACACGGAAGCAAAATCCGGCATCGCGTAATATACCCATACTTGGAGAACTTCAACAAACCCGTCGATTGTATAGCTCTTAGTGAGATCTTTTTCTTTCACGGACTGGATTAAGTTCTTGAAAGCTATTCTTCCCCACGGGTATCCCTCAAATTCATCGACATCCATCACTAGTCTAGCCATGTTTGCTCGAGTGGGTAAGTTACTTTTACGGCCTTCTATAAAACCAGCATAGATAGCTAGATATCCCAGCCGAATCCGATCTTCCCGAGGCCATGTGGACGCAAGGCTACATGCAAGGGTAAGTTCATCAATACTCGGCCCAACGTCAATATGCACTCCAAGCTTTTCCCGAAATTCGGTTAGCTCCTCAGTAACCTCAACTTTGGGCTGCTCCAAGTCTTCTACGTATTGAAAATTGAGACCAGTGAGATATTCAAACTCCAACAATGAAAATCTCAATGGGTTTACACCAATGAGACTCCATATCTCGTCATTCTTGTTGCAAGATATCTGAAACCCGAGCATATAATGAACCAGTCGAGATGCCCAACCAAAATCAAGTTTGTGGAACTTCAAAAAAACTCCCAACTTCGATTTACTGAGCTCTGCCCACTCATCCTCCTTCCGTAGATCTGACAGTGCAGTAAACAACTTTGTATTATTGCTGTAGTAACCGATGCTTTTCAGCGGTAAGGGTTCATCTCCCTTTGTGAAAAAACGTCGGGGAAAGACAGGCGTCTCCATTCTGCACACCAGGGTACAATACCCAAAAATTAAGAAGTTACTATATAAGTCTCCTATATAAGTCTCCTACATAAGTCTCCTACATAAGTCTCCTACGAAAGTCTACTTAATAATGTCCTATAAGTCAACAATCGAAGTCTCCTCTCATAACAGAAGTCTACTATAGTATTCAACAATCGAAGGCTACATTCAACGGTGTTCTTACGAATTAAACTTTGAAAATCTATACTTCCGACAGGGGAGTTAATGAGCAGAAGAAAGGAATTTACCGATAGTAAAGGTGCAGTCGAGATCTACAATCACCCGCGCGAAACAGCAGATATAACCGCCAAACCATACATCAGAACCACAATTAGAGGTCGAAATAGATATATATAAATAGGACAAAGGAGTTGAATGTCGAAGATGTAAACATAATAGCTTACCGGCGAGTAACAGTATCGAAGCTGTAGAAATATGGCGGCGGCGAGTAACAGTATCGGAGCTGTAGAAAGATGGCGGCAGCAAAAGAGAAGCACGACGACGGTTAAATCGAGAGAAATTTCGGTTTTTTTTCTTTAACCCACACAATAAATGTAAAAGTGTAAAATATAGTTTCTTTTACCAAAATTAGCTCGGTTTACTTATCAGAAATTAAATTGGTTCAATTGTTCTATTCCGGTTTGGGTTACAAAATAAACCGATATTAATTCTTTTTAATAATTTCCCGCCTCCGGTTCCCGCTTATAGTCAATTAGGGTTAATTTGAATTTCAGACTTCAGGTGAAGTCTACTAAGTCTTCAACTTTTTATTAAATTCCCGCCTATTTAGCTATACCGGTTCCCGCCTATAGTCAATTAGGGTTAATTTGAATTTGAGACTTCATGTGAAGTCTACTAAATCGTCAACTTTTTAATAAATTCTCACCTATTTAGCTATACCGGTTCTCGCCTATACTCAATTAGGGTTATTTTGAAATTGAGACTTCAGGTGAAGTCTACTAAATCTTCATACCGGTTCCCGCCTAATGCAATTAGTGATAATTTGAATTTCAGACTTCCGCTGAAGTCTACTCATTCTTCTTACCTTCAATTCATTACATTCCCGCCTATAGACATTTAGGGATAATTTGAATTTCAGACTTCAGAATATGTGCTGTCTACCGTCCTAGATAAACACATTACACATTACACAACGTACCATCATTTAAAGCAGAAACAAAGACTATTTTTTTCTCTATTTATAATTAAAATTTTTTATATTATTATGTAGTAGACTTCGTTTGGTGTCTACTACATAGTAGTCAAACGAAGTTACACAAGAAGACGTTGTTTCAAGTCTACAATCATAAACCCCAAAGTTCATAAATTTTCCTAATTGACCTTTCCAGGTCTTAATCTGCATATTTCTGTATAATTTCAATTTATATTAATGTAAATATCCATGGTTTTATCAATTAAACCAAAAAAGTTTACAGATTATTTTTTCTCTATTTATAATTAATTTTTTGATATTATTATGTAGTAGACTTCGTTTGGTGTCTACTACATAGTAGTTAAACGAAGTTAACCAAGAAGACGTCGTTTGAAGTCTACAATCATAAACCCTAAAGTTCATAAATTTTCCTAATTGACCTTTGCAGGTCTTAATCTGCATATTTCTGTATAATTTCAATATATATTGATGTAAATATCCATGGTTTTATCAATTAAATCAAAAAAGTTTACAGATTATTTTTTTCTATTTATAATTATTTTTTTTTATATTATTTTGTAGTAGACTTCGTTTGGTGTCTACTACGTAGTAGTCAAACGAAGTTAACCAAGAAGACGTCGTTTGAAGTCTACAATCATAAACCCTAAAGTTCATAAATTTTCCTAATTGACCTTTGCAGGTCTTAATCTGCATATTTCTGTGTAATTCAATTTATAGAGATGAAAGTATCTATGATTTTATTAATGAAACCAAAACAGTTTACAGTTTCTTTTTTTTTTTTAATTAAAATTTAATATGGAATTAGAGAGTACACTTCTTTTGGTGTCTACTAGGTAGACGTCAAACGACGTTAACAAAGAAGGCTTCGTTAGGAGACTTCACAGGGTTATCGCTGTCATTTCCGGTTTCTTTTTTTGTTTGTTCGCAAGGGTGTCAACTGTAATTTCCATATCCTTAGGGTCTACTTTTGCTTTATGTTCAATATGGGGTCTATGTTTTGAATTTAGCTCAAAAAAGGGGTCAAACTAGCAAAATCCTATTTTTTTAAATAGAAAATTACTATTACAATTTTTATATTTATAAAGAAAAAATAGACATTCCTTTCTTTTTAAGGGTTAAGGGAAGAAAATAAATTTTAAATAATTTGTAGAAAAACAATAAATATTTTTTGAAAATTAAAATTTTATTTCTTTTATATATATATTATACATAATTACTTTTATGGCATATGGTAAAATCTTTAATAATTTTATTGCTACTTACCATGTTCTTGTATTAATTAGCTAGATTTGCTGTTTCTATGATGATAATATTTTTCTGAGACATATTAAAATTATGTGAATTAAAAGTAAAAATAGAAAATTAAGAGATATAGATAGAAATAAATATATTAAACAAATAAATGCTGCTTATTTAATGTTAGATAAATATAAATACGCGGAACATTATAGATGCAACTCCGTTATAAACAAAGAAGTATTTAACGTTAAACAAACTTTTATATTCATTTGAATTTAAGTAATGTATTTTTACAAAATATTTTAAATAATAATAGGAAATTATGATATTACTTTTGCTGAAAAATAGTAACATGATTTGAATCAGGATTCAGATAAAACTTAGTTCCAAAAGACGCCGCCAAACAAATTGCACTCTGATATGTTTTGATTAAAAAATTTGTCATGATGACAATAATCTTGTCACTTTCGTCTGCAACAGCACCATATTTTTCTTCTAATTATTCGGCTTGTTCAGTCCATATTTTTGCTGATATTTCAATTCCAATAAAAAAATATATAAAAATAAAATTTTAAATTTAGTAGGAAAGTGAAATTATCAGAAAATTAACCTTTTCAGTTAAAATCAATTAGAAAAGGAAAATGAAATTTTTTAATCAAAATATATTATTAAAAAAAATTTTAGAAAGAAAATAAATTTCATAAATGAAAAAATAAATTAACCTTTCACAATTACATCAATTAGAAAAGGAAATTAATTTTTTTAAACTAACGTTTTCCAATTTAAATATATCTATAAAAAGAAGATTAGTAAAGGAAATTTCCGAAAACTAAAAATAGAAAAGAAAATAATTTTATTCTAATTTAAATCAATTCAGAAAACAAAAATTAGGAAAAGGAAATTTCAAAAAACTTTAAAAATAAAAGGAAATTTAATTTATCCAATTTAAATCAATTAGAAAAGGGAACTAATTTATGAAAGGAAATTAAAATTTTCCAATTTAAATCAATTGAGAAAAAAATAGATAAGAAAATTTCAGAAAACTAGAATTAGAGGAAAGAAATAATTTTATTCCAATTTAAATCAATAGAGAACAAAAAATAGAAAAGAAAATTTCAGAAAACTAAAAATAGCAAAGAAAATTAACATTAAAGAAAAAAACATAACTTTCAATAAAAAAAAGGAAAAAGTTCCGATTTAGATAACTGTATTAAAAAACATACATTTCTAACAATAATGTTATAGTTATTCTTCGAAGAGTTTCTGTAGCATGGCTGCATGCACTAACATAAAGATACAATTGATGCAATAACGTAAAGATATTAAACAAATAGAGATGCATAATATATATATATATAATTAAAATAATACTTAGAATGAATAAAATAATGAGAAAATATATCTAATATTTTTAAAGGTTGTATTATTCTGTTTGATGAAATATTACGATAGAATAGATACCTTTATATAGAGGTGACGGTTTCTTATTTTTTTTAGGATTTATGATTTCTTAAAAAAGGTAAATTAATTTTTAAATTACTTTAATCTTTTTTGGTTTATAATTTACTTTCTTTTGTCAATATAATATATTTTTAAAGGTAATTTATATTTTGATTATTTTAATATTTTTTATTTATAATTTAATTTTTTTAAAATGTCAATTAATTTTTGACTACTTGAATCCTTTTTTTGTTTATAATTTGTTTTTATGATTTTTTTAAAAGAAAATTGTAATTTTATAATTTTTCTTTTTTCCATTTTGTTAATAATTTTAAAATTTTAACAAATAAACACATGTCAACATCCTAAAAAATCAAACTGCAACATGTCACGATCCTATTAATTACTAACTTTAAGGGATCCAACTTTATATAATAAAATTATTTTAATCCTTTTTTAGTATAATTTACCTTTACTTTTTTGAATATTACAATCTTTTTTTTTATAATTAACTTTTCTGAATTTTTTTTTTAAATTTGAAATTTTCTTTTTTCTTTTTTTCTTTTTTATTAATAATTTTTATATTTAAACATATAAATATATTTTGACACATTTCAACATTCTATATAATCAAACTGCCACTTGTCATAATCCTATTAATTACTAACTTTGAGGGATCCAACTTTATATTATAACTAGATAAGGACCCGCTTGATAGACGGATAAAAAATAGAAAGCCTCTAAATAAATTATTCAAAAATATTTTTTTTTGACCCATAATTAATAAATTTGAAAATGACTTATCTTTGAAATTCATGTGACTCTCTCTGGCACGATGCTCGAGGTCTTCACTCGCCGGGACCAAAGTGTAAGGACCGTTGTGTCTCTTAGTGCAACACCGTGAAGCTGAATCATACATGAAACAAGAGACACTATTAAAATATATCTCCCCCGTTGGGATGAGCTCACTTTAAGTTCTTTGCCACTGCTCTTTTTCTATCTAGTCCAAGGTTAATAATTCCAACCCTTCTATCATTTCATCACTCTTCGGGTTCACAATTTTTAACCCTCCAAAGCATCAGATCTACTACAAATGGAAACTCAACTCGAAACCAACCATCAACACCAAAATGGAGAGGGAGAGATAATCAACTTACCACAAGTTAACAATGCGAATCTCATTGCTCGATTCAACCTAAGCCTCGTGGGACGTATGTTCCATCGAGATGGAAGAAGCATTGAAGCTCTCCTAGCCTTCATGCCACGGGCCAATATCTGGGACATCAAGGGTCAAGTGCACGGCATAGATCTAAGAAACTCTCGCTTTCAATTCGATTTCACCTCGGAGGCAAGCCTCTTGAAAGTTTTGAACAAACGCCCATGTCACTTCAACAAGTGGTCGTTCACTTTGGAAAGATGGGCTCCTCACGTGGGGGAATCCTTCCCCAATACCATCACCGTCTGGATTAAGGTCACCGGCATTCCCACCCACTTCTGGATGGAGGAAATCTTCTCCGAAATTGGAGGTACCCTTGGAGAAATCAATGCTGTGGAAGCAAACACGGCAAAGATACAACTAAATATCAACGTTTACGATCCCCTCAAGTTCACTAGAAGAGCAAGGCTCCCTACTAGCGAACTGGTCAAAATTGAGTTTAAATATGAAAGGCTATTTGGATGGTGTTTTACCTATGGAAGAATCTCTCACGAAGAAAGAACTTGCCCCCTTCTAATGGAGAAGCCGAGGAAAGATTGTATCGATGAAAGAGAAGCAGCTAGAGTCGGGCTCATAAACGCCCTCACGGATCAACAAACGCCAGGGGAGTTAAACCCACAACCCCAGTCAACTCGTGAACACCATCCTTCCCATGGAAGAGAAGTTCCTCGACATCTATCTCTAGATAGTAGACAAGTGCTTTCAGAGTCGTCCCATTCTCCCGTGAGGCACTCCAAATTAGAAGATCACCAACCTAGGCAGGAGGCTTCCCCTCAAAGAGATGCCGCTAGACCTCATAACCACCAGGACTCTGGCAACAGTGGTCGGCAGAGTATATGGACCAGAATGGAACAAAGATCTGGAAATCATAACGTCGACTCTAATCCTCATGAAGCCTCAAGGTTGGATGTGTACAAGCTGGACGTGTTTTGTCTTCTTTCTTTAGAGGAATAATCGAGGGAGGAGAGTGACGAAAAACCGAGCTAGACATGCTTATGCCGAGCTGGTCGATTCTCATTCTCCGACTCGATGTTCCGTGAGAAACGATGGAAAGATGTGAGCAAAATTGCTGAGTCGGACATGTTCATGTCGACCTGGCCGTGTGTTCCGTGCTAGGTCGATGAGTTATACCCCAAAGGATGCCGAGCCGGATGCTAGTGTGCATATTGGGCACCCCAAGCTCGATCGTGAAGCTTGTATGCATGTGAATTTGTTTTCACGAAATTTGGCTAAGCGTTGGAGAGGATTCTTCTCTGTTTTGTCTTGACGAGAACTTGTTTTCTTCAGAAAACCGTTTTTCCTGAGAAAGTTATGTTTTCGGAAGAGTTTTAGGAAGGACAAAGGATGGCTGAGCTGGCGCTTCCTCAGTAGGAGGAGTGGCCGAGCTGGTCGTATCCTTTCCCTTCTGCTAAATTCTCGTGAAGTTATCTGAGCCAACCGATCATGCTGTTGAGCCGGTCGGATTTTCGTATTCTGCCAGGATATTTGTGTCAGATGGTTGAGGAGGCAGTATGCCACTGCCTCAAGTTGTCATTTGTATAACGAGGATGGCCTTCAAAGCAATGAAGATCTACCCCGAGGCGATGCTCATTTTTTGCGGGTCCGAGGTGATAGGAGAACCACCCAGAGCCGGCATATTATGATATGTTTTTCTTGGAAGAAAGTAAAGCTTATGTTTTTCGACAAACTATTTTTCTCGGAAAAAAGTTATGCTCGTCATTGCAAATAGGCTTCTGAGCCGATTCAGGCTATTGTAAAGTTTTTGAACCTATGCAGGTTGTAATGAGCCTATCTAAGCTGGAGGTAAGTAGGAATGGTCAGCCCACCTTTGTGGGGCGGAGGCCATTGTGTGAGAACTTGTTCCTGTTCGATCAATGTAGATAGTTATGACTTCGTCTTATGCATATTCATGGAGTTCCGATTGCCCGTTCTAGATAAAAGCATGATAGGATTTGAATGTTTGCAGCATGAGAGTAGAGTAGTTCGAAGTTTTATACTCACTCCTGATTCCTTAGCGTTTTGAGATGCTTAGAAGCGTCATATACATTTATCGTTGATATTCCGTCGGCAGAGACTTGTCGTGCCTTTATTAGACGAGAATATGTTTGCGCTATTCATATATGATGAGGCCATCAGCCCAAACCAACCACAAGTACCAGCTCTCATGGTCAGAGAAGCCCCTATGACTCGCTCTAGGACTAGGAGGCTGAGAGAAGGGTTCAACCTAGCCGTGCAGACCGTCATTGATACCTTAGCCCACATGGAGCTCATACCAAACAAGGGAGAGGTGCTTGACACGGTCACGCAACAAGAAGGAGACCAAGACCTTGAAGACCTTGAAGATGGAGATTCCGAGGACACCCAAGAATAAGAATATATGGACCAAGACCGAGGAGAATGATCGGACCAAGCCAAGCTCAATTCAGTCTCAACATGACCAAACACGCATCAATGTAAGTGGTTTAATTACTTTGTTTCTTATGCAGGTGACCCAAGTTTTATCAACGACCAAGCCTAAGACCAACAGCTCGTCCTTAGCCTAGTTTTTAAGTTTCTTTCCTGATTTTTTTCAATAATAAAACGTTAAGCGCTTTGCATAGAGCATTCGGTTGTTTTGTAGTTTTTCATTTAAAAGTCCTGTTCTTTTGAGCTTTGCTTGCTGTTTTTCATTAGAGTCGAACCCTAGAAGGTTCAAGCTGACGGACTATTAATAAAGTCCCATATGCAGTGTTGGGGTCAAAACCCACACTTCTGGAAGTAACGATTAAAATATTTAAATATCGAAAAGGAATTTCCATATTTAGATATGAGTTCGGAGAAAGTTCATTTCGAACCACTCTATCGATAACTCTACAAAGTTCATTGCAAACTGTATTTCGAGAGTTTTTCCTAGGAATCGATGAACTCGCAAATTGTTGAACAAGGGATGATCGGCTGGATGAAATAAGACAGCCAGCTCGGTATCAAGACCTACTAGTGATACCAAGCTGACTGACATCTCTCCATCATGTACAGCTGATCATTTGGTCCTTTGAACGATTCCTCCGATAAAACAGACGAAAGTTACGACTTTTTAAGTAAAAGGCAATCAACAAAGATTGTAGGACAGCCAGCTCGGTGTTTTGGTAGTAAATCCTACCGAGCTGACTGACACACACGAGCTGAATGCATGTTTTGCCAAGCACTTGCCACAGAACGTCGTTCTGGACAGCACTGAGCAGTCAGCTCGGTACAAATCGACCGAGCTGGCTGTTATGATGCATCCAGCTCGGTATCACCTGCCCAATTTGGTACCGAGCTGGACAGCATGATGCATCCAGCTCGGCAGAATCCTTCCCCACCTGGAAACCGAGCTGAATGACACTTTCCGAGAGTTCCGAGCTGAAAAGGATATATGTTTAATGATCGAGGTGTATCTTCCAAACCACAAGGCTTTTGTACATGAAACCCCTTGGAAAATGTTCTTAACGCAATTATAAAGCTCATGGAAGAAGAATTAGATCAAACGGAGTTCATACGAGAAAGTTATGGGGTCCACAAGTTGGGCATTGTTGTCCAGCTCGGTACGGAAGCTTGGAGCAGCAAAATGCATGTTTCCTTCACCATTCCTACCGAGATGGAGGGCATATGCTAGTCAGCTCGGTAAAAACTACCCTCCTGGCTACCGAGCTGACCGACACACTTCATCATATCAAGCTGGACGCATCCCACGACTTATCGGAAGTTGTTTCTTAATGAAAGACATTGGAGAAGCTACGTAAATTCTTGGAATAAGAATCTATACAGATAGATTAACAAGCTTATTGGATTATGTTATTGGATTATGTCAAGATATTTATATAAACAAGGTCTTACACATGTTCCAAATTCATAATTCCAAGAAAGGCTTTCTACCAATTTATCATGGTATAACTCTAACCAAGACTCAGTGTCCTTCCACACATGATAAGCGAGTAAGCATGAGTAGAATCCCATATGATTCTGCTATTGGGCTTATCATTTATGCCATGCTCTGTACTCGTCCAGATATTTCATGTGCTTTGAGCATGATGAGTAGACACCAATCTGATCCAGGTGAGAGTCACTGGATAGCAGTAAATAACATCTTTAAATATTTGAGAAATACTAAAGATAAGTTTTTGGTCTATGGAGAAAGTGATGAGCTTGTTGTGAGTGGTTACACGGATGTCAACTTTCAAATAGACAAAGATGATTCCCGATCACAATCTGGTTTCATATTTTGTCTTAATGGAGGAGCAGTGAGTTGGAAGAATTCCAAGCAAAGCACAGCAGACTATACAACCGAAGCTGAATACATTGCCGCTTTTGAAGCAGCAAAGGAAGCTATTTGGATTCGAAAGTTCATTAGTGAATTAGATGTGGTTCCTAGTTATTCTAGCCCAGTATATCTTTATTCTGATAACAATGGAGCCATCACACAAGCGAAAGAACCTAGATCCCACCAGAAATCCAAACACGTTCTAAGGAAATATCATCTAACTTATGAGATAATCGACAGAGGAGATGTGAAGATTAACAAAGTCCCAACGGATGGAAATATTGTCGATCCATTGGCCAAGCCCCTTCTACAGCCTAAGCATGAGAGTCACACTGCGGCTATGGGTATAAAATTTTTTAAGATGTGATCTTAATTCTAGTAGGATTTTTTCTGTTTATAATATGGTGTTCATGTATTACATACATTTGGTTATGTTTTAAATTAATGAAATTTGTTTCAGATTTATTTGATTTTTGGATGATTAAAATAATGGTCCCAAAATAATTTATATCATTTTATAGGTCATCAAATATGTGACTTGATCATGAAACACTATAAGTGAAAGATGAAATAAATTATTGATGATGTCCCTAGTCAAGATTATTAAAGTGGGACGTTAATAACTGAGAATGACTAGCATGTGAGGTGACTGATGGCTAAATTTCATGAAGCCGTTCAATATGTTGTATTAAAGTCAATCACATAGATTTGTATTGGGGAACACGGTATCGGACTGACCCGCTATGAGAACTCTAAAAGATTGTTATATGAGTGTCATAATAGTTTCTCATTACGACTATAGAGTGTAGTCTTTTGATCTGAGTTCGTCATGGTTTCTTAAAGATGGATTGGTTCACTTTAACCTTGTCAAACGTCAGCCATAACAAGTGATTATAAAAGCATTGTTTGGGTATTCTATGAAGTTTGTAAGGAACAAGAATAGTACAAGATGAGATTTGTCTCTCCTATATACCGGGAGATAGATATCTCTTGGTTTATCGACGACTTGATACTGAAAAATACATGGCCATGCTCAAAACGAGGTGAATGTCAATCATTTATTTAACCAGTATAAATCAGAGTTCGATAAACGTGATTTAGCTTCATAAGGATGACACAATTTCTTACTTTATGCTTAGGTCGTGATATAAGTAATAAAGGGATTATGAGAATAGATGATTCCAGTACAAGTGGGAGATTATTGAGAATGTCATGAAATCAATTGTAGTTACTCTTGTTAAAGTCGTAAAGTTGAGGTTCGACAATCGTTAATTATTAGGTAGTTATAATGTTTTGATATAGACCGCTTATAATCTATAAATTAAAAATCTATTAGTAACTATATGATTTCGTAGGGTCACATACCTAAATAAACTGGATTATTAATAAATTAGATTTTGACATTGTATATAGTTAGACATGAATTGTCTTAGTTTGGTTAAAATCAATTAAGCAAATAGGCTTGCCCATTATTATATCTAATGTGATTAGGTTACGTTTGTAACATATATAATTTGCTGGCCGCACAAAGAGAATGTGTTCTTATAAGGTGCAAAGAAAAAAATGTTTATTCTTATGCAAGCAATTAAAGAAACCTAATAGAGAGACAAAGAGTTTGATGAGACTTTGAGATTTGATCTCAACGGCACTAACATCCCGATCTAATCCAATTTTTGTGTGCATGTGGATACTATTAGAGGCACGGCGTTTAGAGTGCTCAATAACCTTAGTTTATTTTATTTTAAATTCCCTGCAAAACTTCCAAATATATTTGAAACCTTGGAATCTAGATTTATTTCAATACTAGATAAGGACACGCCTGATAAATAGGTAAAAATTATAAATTAATATAGAAATTCATGTTAAATAGATGTTTGTATTTTACAATTAAAAACCTTTTTACAAAAATATTTTTTTCCTAAATTGTTCAATTAAATTATATTCTCTTAAAGTATTTATTATAACTCATTTTATAACAGTATTTATAATCCTTTTGGTTTGAGATTTTTTTTTAAATAAAAAATTACTATTACAATTTTTATATTTATAAAGAAAAAATAGACATTCCTTTCTTTTTAGGGATTAAG
Source organism: Sisymbrium altissimum (assembly GCA_900406495.1). Classification (NCBI taxonomy): domain Eukaryota; kingdom Viridiplantae; phylum Streptophyta; class Magnoliopsida; order Brassicales; family Brassicaceae; genus Sisymbrium; species Sisymbrium altissimum. Next base: position 12,577 of record OVBI01001732.1, read on the forward strand.
ATAAGAAAATAAATTTTAAATAATTTGTAGAAAAAATGATAAATCTTTTTTGAAAATTAAAATTTCATTTCTTTTATAATATATATCATAAATTATTACTTTTATGGCATATGGCAAAATATTAATAATTTTATTGCTACTTATAATATTCTTGTAATAATTAGCTGAATTTATTGTTTCTATAATGATAATATTTTTCGGAACATATTAAAATTATGTGAATTAGAAGTAAAAATAGAAAATTGAGAGATATAGATAGAAATAAATATATTAAACAAATAAATGCGACTTATTTAACGTTATATAAATATAAATACGGGGAACATTATAGATGCAACTTCGTTTAAACAAAGAAGTATTTAACGTTAAACAAAATTTTATATTCATTTGAATTTAAGTAATGTTTTTTACAAAATATTTTAAATAATAATAGGAAATTATTTTTGCTGAAAGATAGTAACATGATTTGAATTAAGATTCAGATAAAACTTAGTTCTAAAAGAATCGGCCAAACAAATTGCACTCTGATATGTTTTGATTAAAACACTTGTCATGATGACAACAATCTTGTCACTTTCGTCTGCAACAGCACTACATTTTTCTTCTAATTGTTCGGCTTCTTCATTCCATATTTTTGCTGATATTTCAATTCCAATAAAAATATATATAAATAAAATTTCAAATTTAGTAGGAAAGTGAAATTATCAGAAAATTAACTTTTTCAGTTAAAACTAATTAGAAAAGGAAAATCAAAATTTTGAATCTAAATCAATTTTAAAAACAAATATTAGAAAGAAAAAAATTTTCAGAAATGAAAAAATAAATTAACCTTTTCCAATTAAATCAATTAGAAAAGGAAATTAATTTTTTCAAACTAACGTTTTCCAATTTAAATAAATTTATAAAAAGAAAATTAGTAAAGGAAATTTCCGAATTACTAAAAATAGAAAATAAAATTAATTTCATTTCATTTTAAATCAATTCATAAAAAAAATTAGGAAAAGGAAACTTCAAAAAACTTTAGAAATAAAAGGAAATTTAATTATCCAATTTAAATCAATTAGAAAAGGGAATTAATTTATGAAAGGAAATTAAAATTTTCCAATTTAAATCAATTGAGAAAACAAAAATAGATAAGAAAATTTCAGAAAACTAAAAATAGAAGAAAAAAATAATTTTATTCCAATTTAAATCAATAGAGAAAACAAAAAATAGAAAAGAAAATTTCAGAAAACTAAAAATAGCAAAGAAAATTAACATTTGAGAAAAAAACATAACTTTTATTGAAAAAAAGGAAAAAGTTCCGATTTAGATAACTGTATTAAAAAAAGATACGTTTCTAACAATAATGTTATAGTTATTCTTAGAAGAGTTGCTGTAGCCTGACTGCATGCACTAACATAAAGATACAATTGATGCAATAACGTAAAGATATTAAACAAATATAGATGCACTAATAACGTAAAGATATTAAACAAATATAGATGCACTAATATATATATATATATATATATATATAATTAACATAATATTTAGAATGAATAAAACAATGAGAAAATATACCTAATATTTTTAAAGGTTGTGTTATTGCGTTTGATGAAAGATTATGATAGAATAGATACATTTATATAGAGGTGATGGTTTCTTATTTTTTGGGATTTATGATTTCTTAAAAAAGGTAAATTAATTTTTTGATTACTTTAATCTTTTTTTGTTTATAATTTACATTTTTTGTCAACATAATATATATAAAAACAAAAACTAGATAACTCGACTGACCCAAACTGGTGGGGATATAATCGATATAATGTCATCGCTGTAGGATGAACTCGAGCACTTCGTGCCAATTTATGCGCCTTTTAATTTTGTGCGCGTGGGATAAATCTCAAATTGAATGTCTCGTAACATCCTCTCCAATCTTCAAAAGCTTCCAGATATTGTGAAATTGCCGGCCAGTCTGTAGGGTTGGAGATCATCTTCACCACATCAGAGCAGTCCATCGCAAAAGTCACTTGACAATAGGAAGGAGTTACACATTACATGGCCCATAGTAAGGCTTCCATTTCTGCATGTAATTTACTTTAAAAAAAAGGTAATTTACATAATTATTTTAATGGTTTTTGTTTATAATTAACTTTTTTAAAAAAGGTTAATTAATTTTTGACTACTTTAATCCTTTTTATTTATAATTTATTCTTATGAATTCTTTAAAAAAAATTTGTAATTTTATAATTTTCCTGTTTTCATTTTTTTAATAATTTTAAAATTTTAACAATAAACACATGTCCATATCTTAAATAATCAAACTGACACTTGTCACGATCCTGTTAATTACTAACTTTAAGGGATCCAACTTTATATAATCAAATTACTTTAATCCTTTTTGTTTATAATTTACCTTTACTTTTTTGAATATTACAATCTTTTTTTTTATAATTAGCTTTTCTGAATTTTCTTTTTAATTTGTAATTTTATAATTTTCTTTTTTCATTTTTGTTAATAATTTTTAGATTTTAACAAATAAATATATTTTGACACATGTTAACATCCTAAAAATCAAATTGCCACTTGTCACAATCCTATTAATTACTAACTTTGAGGGATCCAACTTTATATTATATAGATAAGGACCCGCTTGATAGGCGGATAAAAAATAAAAAACCTCTAAATGAATTATTCAAAAATATTTTTTTGGACCGTTAATTAATAAATTTGGAAATGATTTATATTTGAAACTCATGTGACTCTCTCTCGCACGATGCTCTTCACTTCCGCCTAACGGTGCACGGCTCAAGACCACCGCAAAATGCTACCGCCCTCCCGAATTAGAAACCTTTGGTATTGCTTCCTAAGGCCAGACAGGATGCATACTATGTTACCTCGCCAGGACCAAAGTGTAAGGACCATTGTGTCTCTTAGTGGAACACCGTGAAGCTGAATCATACATAAAACAAGATACACTATTAAAATACATCTCCCCCGTTAGGATGAACTCACTTTAAGTTCTTTGCCACTGCTCTTTTTCTATCTAGTCCAAGGCTAAGAATTCCAACCCTTCTATCATTTCATCACTCTTCGGGTTCACAATTTTTAACCCTTCAAAGCATCAGATCTACTACAAATGGCAACTCAACTCGAAACCAACCATCAACACCGAAATGGAGAGGAAGAGATAATCAACTTACCACAAGTTAACAATGCAAATCTCATTGCTCGATTCAAGCTGAGCCTCGTGGGACGTATGTTCCATCGAGATGGAAGAAGCATTGAATCTCTCCTAGCCTTCATGCCACGGGCCAATATCTGGGACATCGAGGGTCAAGTGCATAGATCTGGGCAACTCTCGCTTTCAATTCGATTTCACCTCGGAGGCAAGCCTCTTGAAAGTTTTGAACAAACGCCCATGCCACTTCAACAAGTGGTCATTCTCTTTGGAAAGATGGACTCCTCATGTGGGCGAATCCTTTCCCAATATAATCACCTTCTGGATTAAGGTCACCAGCATTCCCACCCACTTCTGGATGGAGGAAATCTTCTCCGAAATTGGAGGTACCCTTGGAGAAGTCAAAGCTGTGGAAGCAAACACAGCAAAAATACAACTAAATATCAACGTTGACAATCTCCTCAAGTTCACTAGAAGAGCAAGGCTCCCTACTGGCGAAGTGGTAAAAATTGAGTTTAGATATGAAAGGCTATTTAGATGGTGTTTTACATGTGGAAGAATCTCTCACAAAGTAAGAACTTTCCCCTTTCTAATAGAGCAGCAGAGGAAAGATCATATCGCTGAAAGAGAAGCAGCTAGAGTCGGGCTCATAAACGCCCTCACGGATCAAGAAACACTAGGGGAGTTAAACCCGCAACCCCAGCCAACTCGTGAACAACATCCTTCCCATGGAAGAGAAGTTCCTCGACATCTGTCTCTAGATAGTAGACAAGCGCATTCAGAGTCGTCCCAATCTCACGTGAGGCACTCCAAATTAGTTCGGATATCTCACGTGTATAGGGAGGCTAATCGCCTAGCGGACGGATTAGCTAATTATGCATTTTCTTTAGCTCTTGGTTTTCATAGTTTAGAGTTTGCTCTGATTGATGTTGAAGAAGTGTTGCAGGATGATGTTTTGGGTGTGATGTACCCACCACATGTCCTTTTTTTTTTCTTTTTTTTTTGACAACATAATTAATACAAAACTCTTAAGGAAAATAAGAGACCCAAGCTGGTAGAACTGAATCAATGTAAGTCATCGCTGCAGGGTGGAGTCGTGCACTTCGTGCTAAACTATCCGCATTTTGATTTTGCGCACGTGGAATAAGTTGCAGACTGAACGTCTCGTAGCACTGCTTCCATTCTTCAAATGCTTCCAGATATTGTGAGAATGCAGGCAAATCCTTTGGGTTAGAAATCATCTTCACCACTTCGGAACTATCTGTCGCAAAAGTGATAAGACGGTGGAAATTTACTACACATTCCATTGCTCAAAGTAAAGCCTCCAATTCAGTGTGTAAAGGGGAAAGACTATAATCCAGATTACATGTCCCAAACAAGCTTTCCGTTATACCCTCTTTACTGCATACCCATCCATTTCCTGAAAAAGAGTTAGGGTCCTTCCATGCCCCATCCACATGACACCACCACCCTTCTTTGGTTATAGGTGCCTTTGGAGGGATGATGCCTTGTGAATGAGTTTCTTCTTCTACCTTTTGGACCTCAATCCATGACAAACCTTCTGTTTCTGCTATTCGCAAAATATTATGTGGTGTCCAAACTCTATTATTATATATTTTATAATTTCTACTTTTCCAAATATACCATAAAATCCAAGGATAATAATTATCTGGAACCTTTTTTTGAAGTCTCCAGAAAAGAAAATCTAAATTTGCAAAAACTGACGACATAGGAAAGGTATTTGAGTTCGATGGGATCATAGATAGAGCCCAAGTTTGAACTACTGGAGGACATTAAAAAAAAAAACATGGTTTACCAATTCCTCCTCTGCCCCACATTGTGGATATTGCATCTCACACTTAATTCTCCGAGACTTTAAATTCTTATTTACCGCAATGCACCCCGAAAGTATTTGCCAAAGAAATTGTTTAATCTTGGGTGGACATTTTATCTTCCATGCATAAGCTAAAAGAGGTTTGACATCCAGTCCATAATAATTAATCATAGTATCCTTATCTGGATACCTCTGCTCTACGTTATAACCTGACTTGACCGAATATATGCCTGTCTTTGAAAAGTACCAACTGTTCGTATCCTGCCATAGTGAGCGGCGAATTGGCATTTGCCTAATGATTTCTGTATCCTCAGGAATGATAACTGCTTCTAATAAAGGTATATTCCACATACGTGTCTGTGGATCAATCAGATCACTAACTTTTAAAAGGCGGATAAATATTATATTTGCAAGTTGTGGGTCTCGGGCGTGGGCCAGGAATCCAGGGATCATCCCATACTGAGATAGATGTCCCTGACTCTACCCTTTTGATTAGTCCTTTATTAACCAGAGATATAACTGAAGTAATGCTCTTCCATCCGTAAGATGGGGAGTATGATTTAATTGGATCTAAAGGATCCGAATACCGAAAATATCGTCCCTTAAAAACTTTTGCAAAAAGAGAGTCCGGATATTCTATTAACCTCCATAATTGTTTTGCTAAAAGAGCTGTGTTAAAATCTTTACAACTCTGATTCCTAGTTCTCCATCACACTTATCTCTGCATAATTTATCCCACGATTTCCAGTGAAGACCTCTCTGATTTAAACCCGTGTTCCACCAAAATTGTGCCACCGCACTAGTGAGTTTCTTATAAACCGATTTTGGTAATCGGAAATAGGACATAACATGGGTCGGTAAAGCGGTTGCTACTGATTTAATTAAAATTTCCTTTCCTCCCTTTGTTAGAAATCGGACAGTCCAACCATTCACCTTGTTATGAAGTCGTTCTTGCAAATCTCTAAGAAAACATGACACTTTTCCTTAATCGCTCGGCAGAAAAATTAAGGGTTGACTTCATTAGTCCCCCTAAACTATATAATCCCACACTTATTCCTCCTAAACTTTTAACCTCATCATTAATCCCCCTAATATTATAGATTTCTATTTAATTCCACCTAATTGCATCTAGGAATCAATTGCACCTATTTATTTTGATTTCTTATAACTTTTTTTTTATATACTTCAGGGGCTCATAAGTGCAATCAAAGCTGAATTGCCAAACGCAGAGCATAGAAGGTGTGTGAAACATATTGTGGAGAATTTTAAGAAGAAGCATAAAAATAAAGACTTTCTGAAGCCAATGGTTTGGAACTTAGCTTGGAGCTATAACATTACCCAATTTGAGGAGAACTGCAAAAAAATTAAGGACTATAGCATGACTTTGTATGACGACGTGATGAAGGACGATCCAAAGTCTTGGTCTTTGGCGTATTATAAACTAGGAAGCTTCTGTGAAGACGTAGACAACAATGCAACCGAGTCGTTCAACTCAACTATTACCAAAGCCAGAGGTAAAGCTATAGTACCAATGTTAGAGACAATTAGAAGGCAAGCGATGATCATAATTGAAAAGAGAAGAGAGAAGTCTTTGAGGCGACAAGAGAGGTTTACAAAATATGTAGTTGAAATGCTTGAATCAGAAAAAGAAGATGCTGAAAAGTGTATAACGGTTCCTGCTACTTATGGAGTGTTTGAGGTTACACTTTTTAAAAATTCTTATGATGTGAACACTATAAGGAGGACATGTTCATGTGGGAAGTGGCAAATAACAGGGATACCATGTGAACATGCTTATGGTGCGATGTTAGATGTAGGATTGGATGTAGAAAATTATGTCTCAGACTTCTTCTCGACTTCTATGTGGCAAGAGAATTACAGTAACTCCATCAACACGGTAAGAGGACCACGTTTTTGGATGAGAGGTACTTTTAGATTAATAGCCGCACCTCCAGAACCTATACTTCCTGGAAGAAAGAAAAAATAGAAGAAACCAACAAAGAGAATCAAGGGAAAACATTAATCACCAAAGAAGAAAAAACAGAAAGAAACACTTGGGAGGGCAGGCCGCACCATCCATTGTTCAAAATGTGGAGAAGCTGGACACAATGCAGCTGGCTGCAAGATACATCCAAAGAAGAAAATGAAAATATCACAAGAAACAGTGGACCAGGTACGTCTAATTTATCATATTTTCTGTTTTGGTAATGGCTTGTGTATGTCTGGTTTTGGGTATTTATGTATGTTTATATCTTATTGTGTGTAGATGTCTGGTTATAAGTTCAGGTGTTTCAGGTTCTCATGCTTATGTTTTTGGTTTTCAGGAACTTCCATCATCGCAAGGGCATATTTCTGTCATGCTAACACAACCATCTCAGACAAGTGATGTCTAACTCAACAGTTGAAGGGACCAGCATGATTCAAACTTTTATTTTGTCGTTTGTTTTTTGGGATTACATAAACATTTTGCTTTTACATAAAAATAGGTAATTCTTTTTATTTGTTAGGATTTCAGTAACTTTATAAAAATGATTTGAGCTTCAGATTCCATATTCACTTCTTTTTTTTTTCAAATTCCAGTTAGTTACTCTATTTTCAGTGTAACAAACTCACTTTACAGATACTAACCTCATCTTCTTTTATACGTAATTGAGATAACCAAATCAAAAGTTAAAATCAACAAAAAATGAAAAACATATTGTTTGTCTTTGACGGCAGCAATCATGAACACAGAAAATACATATACAATTAAAATCACATTTTAACAGAAATAATGAAGTGAGCTGATATATTATTTTGAAATAATTCAGTGATTCGTAGCAAGGACATGAACCCTGCAATCCCTGCAATTAAAGTAATCTGCAACAGCATCTGGATTATAACTTTTAGGACGTGGTTTTGACCACAGCTTAGAAAGGCAGTAAATTTTTACTAATCAGCATATGCCTCCAAAGCTTTGACATCAGCCATAAAAAAGTCCACTCGAGTGAATCCTGCCAATACGGTTCGAACAAAATGATTACCACCAACAGCATTCTTGTTCATCAAGTAATCAGCTTCTCGTGATACTCCAACCTTAAGCCCCTCAACTTCTGGATTATGTTTTTCTTCTTGAACAAGAATTAATCAGAATTAATCATGTTTTGAAGATAATTAATTCTAAACCTTTACCAATAATTTATAAGTTCTAAGTTACCCAGAAATAAACTCTGTTGAAAGACATATCATTTGAAGCCAGAAATGAGTTTTTAAAAACACCATGTACCTTATAGATTTGAAGTCATCTTTCTTGTCTTCATTCTTTTTTATATCTCTACAGATTTTGTCTTCTCACTCAGCAAAAAGAGTATTGATATCTCTATCTAGCAAAACTTAAAAGGGTTGTCTCTCAAACATGAAATCGAGTCGTCGTCTCTCACTCTACAAGCAACCCTATTCTCTCACTCACCCAAAACAGCCAATCTCCCGGGAAAATACCTTACCTCATGAACTCTAATCCCTAATTGATTTTCACTTCTTCTTTATTTTTTTTTTTTTTAATTTACAGGTTGAATCGGGTTTTGATTTGACATGGGTTGAGTAAACGCAATTTTGTAAACGCATTTTTGGTTAACTAAACGCAATTAGTGAATAATTTAATTAGGTGGAATTAAATAGAAATTTATAACATTGGAGGGATTAATGATGAAGCAAAAAGTTTAGGGGAAATAAATGTGGGATTATATAGTTTAGGGGAACTAATGAAGTCAACCCAAAAATTAAATATCATCGGCAAATAGTAAATGTGAGATGAGGGGCTTGCTCTCGTAATTTTCATTCCTATGAACCGTTTTTCTTTTTCTACTTTTTTAATATTTATGATAAGTAATTCCGTATATAATATAAACAAATATAGAGACAGAGGATCTCCTTGATATATTCTCCATTTGTAGGTTTCTTTTTTCTTTTGTGAGTAAACATTCCCGTTTGATTACCAAAAAAAATAAAAATAAATATCATGTATGATGAAAGTTAGGGTATGTTTTGGCTGTTTTCCCACTTGGTGCCCATTCTAAAATTCAAAAACTTAATTTAGAGGATCTTTTTTGTTTTTGTTGTGGAGGAAGTCGCATAGCTTTTGACCCTCGTATATCATGACCAGTGTTTGACAATATTAAACACATAAAAACCGATAAATAATATACCAAAACACATTACAATTTAAGATTAAACAATATCTCTTTCATTGACAACTTTTCAACATCGGTGACACCAAAATACTGCAGAGAACCGAAAACATTATTATCAGCGCAATACATACTTGTATCTTCCCACTCATAACCTATACCGAATCCTGAGGAACTCCCAGTAATAGTTAAGCATATGATCATCAGGTCTCACATGATCCCACTTACCATTACAAAATATTGCATATGCATCCGCTGCATACCTGTGAATAATTCTCCAATAAGCAACACGAACAAAACTATCAACAGAAGAACGGTTTTCAGATTGCTTTTGGGAATTCAAAACACTTACTTTCCAACGCCATGCAGTTGAGTGACATGAGTCCAGCTCTCTTGAAGATACTCGAGAGAAAACCGTTGTATCATTTTGGATCTCTTCTTCTGTAATCCAAGAGGTTTTATCAGAGTCTCTATCTCTTTTTCTTCGACTCCTGTTGCAGTCTTTGCATTAGGACACAACGCAAACAAGTCTGACATCACTCGTCGCGTCTGCAATCACATTTAGAAAAATCCACTGACCAACCACAAAGCGTTTCTTTTTTTCTTACTGAGTTCAACAACAGAAAGCAATTCAAGTGCTCATCAAACCAAAGACTTGCATCTACTTTTTGTGAGCAACCCAAACTGAAAGAATTAAGCCCACACAGAGTTCTGAATTCTTACTTCCTAGCATATTATGGAATTTCCTCAAGAATGATTTACGTGTACTAATTGCTGTCACTGATTAAAAAGGTATGCAACAATCAAATGGCAACACTAAACAAACTCACTTAACTAATTTGGTCTGAGATGCTCTTAAACAAAACTAAAATTATATAAGTTCAGCAAAGATACGGAAAAAAAAGGAGAGGAATGAGGACAAACCTGTACACCAGATGTTTTGTTGAGAAGCATACATATGACCAGCACACGCCATGGATCATGCCAATGATCTTCTTGAAGCAGATTACATGGAGACCGTGGAGGCACCCATGTGTTATCTACCGTTTTCCGCAGGTATGCCTCATCGGTCTTCTGACATTGAGAGAGTGAAGGGCTCACAAGAGGAGTTTTCCTCACCCTTCTTGGTCTCTCTATTTGTGGTTCATTTACTTTGATTCCATTGGTAGGCATGTCATGGAAATATCTTGAGACTTTTACAACCTTCGAACACTGTGGCAAATTTCTTGGCTGTTCTGAAACCGTTGATCCTTGGAAGTATGGTGAAACTCTGCGGACTTTAGCTTGCAGTTTGCTGCTTTCATTCCTATGTTTTCTTCTTCCACTTTGAGAAGCAACACTGTCATAAACACATTGTGAAACAGTTGCTCCCTTGAAGTATGGCGAAACTCTACGGACTTTACCTTCAAGTTTGCTGCTTTCATTCCTATATTTTCTTCGACTCTGAAAAGCACATTCTGAAATAGTTGATGCCTGGAAGTATGGAGAAACTCTTGGGATTTTCGCTTGACCTTTACTGCATCCTTTCCTCTGTTTGTGCTCTTGTGAAACAGTTGATTCCTGGAAGTACGGAGAAACTCTTCTTACTTGAGTTTGAAATGCAGTGTGAGATTCTAAAACACTATCATCATCATCAAAAGCTCGTTCCTTTGCGGTGTTCCCTGAAGCAGCAATCTGAGGAGAAACAAGATTACTTATTGCTTTACTTCCGAACACATTCCTTGTCTTCTTCGCACCTTTATAAGCGAAAGCAGAGAACAAATCATCCAAGTTTCTTCTACATGAAGCAAAACTCTTGCTTTTTTCCTTCTCAACGCATAAGTCACCATCACATTCAAGAACCAAACTACCGGAGCCATGTCTTTCAGTATCATCGTCACCACAACCAATATCTCGAATTCTAACATCATCCTCATTAAATAAACCAAGCGAGCGACTTTCACCCCTTACCTCGATGACATCTGAGTTGGGTCTGTTACTTTGAGCGATCGCCTGATGACCAGCTGTTGCTCCGATTTCTTCATGGGGTAGAGTAGTTGTTTCCGCAGAAGGTGCGCCTTGGCCTCTTTCTGAGTGTCCAGTCTGATATTCAAGCGTTGCTTGTTGCTCGGGTGTTCGCTCATAAAATTTAATGGTTAAAGAGGGATCTGGTGATAAAGCATGTCTGTCATATGTTGGAAACTCGTCATAAGCAAATAAAAGAAAAATAACTCAACTGTTTTTGGTACTTCTAATTTGAGTATCCTTACGGGTTCTCAATGAAACTGTTTCCAGCAGGATCATCCAAAATGAAGGTGAAGGATGTCTCTGCTTTAGCACAAGCTCTCAGTTTAGACAAGAATTGGTCTATTGCTTCAGCAGTTTTAAGATCCACTTTCTGTGCCAAAGCAAAATATATAGTTTGAGACTCTACTAAAATAACCAAACTGGGTATATGAAAAAAAATTCAGATCCAAGTCAAAGTTTACACTGCCTACTTCTTCAAGGGCACTCAGTTCATCAGCAGCCCTCGCTAATATCCCTTCTACCTGGTAATTAAACAAAATGGGGGAGTTATTGACAAGTAACTGGAAAATAAATACCCCCCAAAATATGAACTATTCATATAAAGATTGTTAAGAAATTAAGGACTTACCGTACACAAACTTCCACGTTGGGCCTCTGGTGAAATCTCAAAATCCAGTTCAGGAATCTGAAAGCATGTATACACGCGAACAACTATTACTCTATTAGTTTCCGGCTTCAAATCAGTTCACTTTTCATAATACGAGAAGCAAACTAATTCCCGGTTTTCAAGAAGATTAAGGGAAGTTGCCCAGTTTAGCAAAATTATAATATTTTTTATTCTGAAAGAGCAATGACATTCAGAATTAGCAAGACAATTCACCTTAATAGCGGCTAATTCCGATTTCACAACTTGCCGGTCAAGTGTCTGCAATCAGACAGAAATAAGGAGGTAAAATTGCTTAGCGAGTGAGAGACAACTGGAAACTGGAATTCTGAGTTTATAATCCATTCTACATTTCTAAATGAAAAAGACAGAAAAGACAATTGAAAAGAACAAGAGTACAAAATCAAATCAATGCATAAACCTTCACATCGCCAGCTGAAACCGCTAGATGGTAAGAGCATCCTCGGTATTGAATCTCGCCAACAAACTGAATTTCATTATTCCTACACAATATATCAGATATAAATTTATAGGCTTTACCTTTTCAGCTGAGAGAAAAACAAACAGGTTTAAAGAATTCACCCTGCTCAAATCGAATACTTAAAAAAGCATCTCAAAATCGTTAAAAGTTGTACCTTTCTCCACAATGCGGACATTCAAATGCAGATAATAAGACCTGTAACCAGCAGTAAGTTATAGCAAATAATACATTCTACATTTCTAAATGAAAAATCTGAGTTTAGAAAATGAACAAATATGGGTACTCTTCAAACAGAGTAACGACATACCTTTCTGAAGTGAGGAATTAAAGTCAACATAAACCTAGTTGTTCCCTGGAAAAGAAATAAGAAGCTATTTTAATAAAACTTAAGTAAAGAATTTGATTGCCACAGAACCACAAAATATCAATACTTTCATTAAAAATTTCTCATTGCATCACCAAGATCTAGCCAATAAGCTGCGTTTCATTCCCATTTTACAGTTCATAGCAATCTCAATAACCATTGGATTGCAGAAAGAATTAATGTTATTGCTGAAATACATTACAGCACTGTGCATGTACAATATTGGAAAAAGAAGCTGAAACTAAAGAGCAGAGGCTAAAGAGAAACTAGCCTGTTTCCTAGATCCATACTAGTTAACAAAGATTGCAACTTGCAACTCGTATAACGTTTTCCTCCGGTGACACAGGATAAAGACTACATAACCAACATCAGGAATCCCACTTGAGGTAAATTTAGTTAGCATGTGCTAAGAGCCTCTGAATTTGAAACAGTAAGATATTCAAAGCCAAAGCAAACCCGAGCACGATGTCTATCAAATAATACTTTCAGCATTTCCTTTTCCAGTTCATACCTCCTATAACGATCAGCAGCAGCGGATTGTCTACAGTGAGGTTGGCTCTCAGGATTCAAGTACTTGTCTCTTGCTCTAAGTTTCTCATATTCTACATATTTAAAAGGAATGATGATGATAGATAATTACCTCACTAATCATCTCACGATCTATCTTCTGATCATATGTAGGCTTATCTACTTTCTGAGGCTTCTTTGAACAAGTTTCCAAATTCTTAATCAAATGATCAGTCCCGTAACTTTCATGCTTTTCACCATGTGTCATTAGCTTTGTACGACAATGCAAACATCTGGCAGTTTTCTTCCAATCTTTGTCTAGTTCCAGTGCTTCAGAATCAGCCCAAACGGTTGATGTTCTAAGTCTTTTACGTGGAGCTGAAGTTGGCTGAGCTACTTGAGTTTCACTTTGATCGGTTGCTTCTATATGTGTCTCTTGGAGATTTATCTTAGCCTGAGCATCTTCTTCATTCATATCTATTACCTCTTTTTGAGCGCTTAGAACTGCAAGCGTTTCTAAGGTTTTAAAATCCATTGCAGCAAATTAATCTGAACAGAAGAATGATTAGAGCATAGTTAAAGCACAATTAAAAGCACAATTATATATCGTTAAAAAAAACAAAAATGAAACAGCAAACCATTCGAGGCATACAAGTCCCGTGAAAACACACAAAATTAAGAAACAACAAACAACTAGTGAAGCCACTTCATAAACTTCATAAACACACAAAATGCAGCTTGATACTATGAAGTCACTTCATAAACGAAACTCAACATAAAGGGTTCAGCACTTCAACAAAACCACTAGAACCCAGAAAAAAACATCAGCTTTTCGAAAATTATAACAAAGAGAAGAAGAAGCATGAACAACCCAAGAACTATGACAAAAATATACTTATCTAAAGCTTCCGTAGTCAAAATGCAGGTAAAAAGAAGAAGAAGCATAAACAACCAAAGTTTTGAGTCCTGGGTTCAGCTTTTCAAAGCTCAAAACAAAACCCAGAAAAAGCCATACGCATATCTCTATGAGCAGGCTCTAGCACTGAAACCCAGAAAGAAAGAGATTACCTAGAGTTTTAGCACCAAAAGAACTGAGATTACGAAATGAAAGAGATAAAGGAGCAATTAAGAATAGGATAACAACAGTGCAGTAACGGTGGTGGGAAATCGGAATCAACCGGCGACGGCGACTTGATTATCCTCCATAGCCGTTTTTGTTCTAGTTTTGTTTTGAGAGCTCGAGTTCGTCGGAGGAGAAAAAGAAAAGACCTAAACTAAAACGTCGTCGTGTCTCGCTGGGGAAATGAATAAAAAAACATAACCGAGTTAAATTTATAAAATTTTAGTTTAGTTGTTTGGGTTATTATAATATCATCGGTTTTGGTCACAATGGGTTGTTCAATTTGGTAAAACCGAACCAAACCAGACCGAACTAAAATAGAAAATATAGTTTAATTTTGGTAATACTGTAATAACCGTGTAGATGCTAAATTTCAAAAACCACAATAACCATAACACTAGGATTTTACCCGTTCTACGTGCGGAGTAAAGTTTTTTTAACATTCGAGAATCACAGTAATGATAATTATTTGTTATATAGATGATGAGTATATTAACTGTTATTATAGTATTATATTAGTAAAGCTTTTTAAATATATTATCTCTATTTATTTGTTGTATGAGTTAATTTATTTGTTGATATTAGAAAATTTATATTATGTGTGAATTATATTTTGTATTGGTTGGTGTTAGAAGAATTGTATTATGTGTTTATTATATTTTGTGTTGGTTTAGTAAATTAAGAATTCAGTTGTTGTCATAGTATTATAGTAGTAAAGTTTTTTAAAAATAAATTATCTATATTTTTTTTTGTATAAATATCTTTTTTCGGTGTTAGAAAAATTATATTATACTAGGTCAAAGCCCGCGCAAACGCGCGGGATATTTTTTTTATTTCTTTGATAAATTAAAAACATATTTTAAACTGATAAAAAGTTTTTAAAATAAATCAGTTTTCCTTCTTTTCCCACATTAATTTCGAGTTATTCCATACATACTTTATAGGAATCTTAGAATATTATATTGGGAGAATGGCTTATTCATGCCCGCACTCGCATCAACTGAGAAAATACATACCTAAACTTTTAAACAGTGCTATTATATACCCAAACTAAAACAACTTTTGAATTAAATACCTAGACCTTATAATCATCTTTTAATCCATGCATAAACCTAAACGGCGTTATCAAAACCGTTAATGACGATATTTGTTATGGTGTTTAAGATGAGTCAGATGCTTAATCAGCAATTGAGTCAGCAAAAAAAACGACCCCGCCGTTTTTATGGATCCAATTTAGAAGCAATTGAGTCAGGAAAAATAAAACAACGCCGCCGTTTTTTATTCTCTCGTCTTCTTCCCCCAATTTATAAGCTTCTCCTTTTTTTTTTCTTTGACAAAATCCAGAAAAAAATAAAGGAACAAAAACACGATTTGCATGCATATCTTCATCAAAATCCGGCTCAGAATTTTCAACTAGTGTGTGAGTTCTTCGTTTCCCACCCAAAATATGAGGTAATCCTTAAATAATTTCAAGTTCTAGGGTTTAGTTAGATTTGTGTAAAGTGACGTAAACTTTTGATTGTTTTGATATAGACGCCAATTTCTGTGAGTTCGTGGTTGATATTTTGTGAATGACCTAAGCTAATTGTATACATTGCATAATTATAGTGGAGAAGGTAATATCAAGTTTCAAATACACTACAATGGAAAATTTGAGACAAAAGAAGATAGTGAAGTTATTTATAATGGTGGTGAAGTACATATGCTGGAAACACGTGCTGCAACATTAGTTGATGAGAGATTTTCCTGTATCTTTATATGGTCAGCGGTTGTGGTATAAGATGCCATTTGAAGATTTAAAGCAACTCAAGGTGTTAACTAATGGTGGCGAGAGTTATCAGAAGATGTGTGAGGCTTCATATTGGACAAGTTTTGTTGACATATTTATGGAGCATGAAAACATCAATGAAGCTAGTGATGGAGGAATAAACAATAGTGAAGAAATAGAGAGAGTTGTAACAGGAAATGAGGATGAAGAGTTTGAGGAGGAAGCTCGTGTGGAAGCTGTTGTTACTGCATTTTGTGATGATGAGGAAAATGAAAATTATAAAGATACTCCTCCTTCGTCAGATTGTGAAGAAGAACATAATGTGAGGCCTTATGAGAGATGGAAGAAAGGAAGTGGTCAGTTACGAGTAAGGCAACTGTTTGATAGCATAAAAGAATTCAGGGAAGCTGTGTTAGAATATGCTTTACAAGGTGCATGGAATATCCAATTCACAAGATGGGGAGACAAAAAATCAGAGGCAAAGTGTGGAGTGGAAGTAGACGAAGGTGAAGTCCCG
>OVBI01001733.1:0-29159 GCA_900406495.1 Sisymbrium altissimum
TATATATATATATATATGTATAATGTGGGTCGATAATTGTTAAAAGGATTTTGGAAATGAAATGTACTTTTCAAATTCTTAAAGAATCCCCATAATTCAAGCCCACGAAGCTAGTACGATTTCCTTGTGGAAGAAATTGTGACCTGACTTTTGGTTCGATTGTGATCTGATCCAATTTTTCATTTAGGAAAGTCTGCTTACGGTTTCAGTATGCTTCTCTCCACAAATCTTAATTTGTTGGAACAACTCAAAGCCATTTATTGATTGATTGGTTGCCCATTTACCATTGTAATTCAAAAATAATCAAGCAATGGTGGTGATAATCGTACCCAAAAATTATGGTGGAGATCAAACGCTGTTCTTAAATTTGAGCTAGTATGAGAATTATGGCGGGTCTACATTACAATATTATTTAGACAATCGGAAACTGAATAGGTCTTTTTATGGGTTTGGTATCTACCCCAAAGATATGTGGGCTGATATTGTTACAGAAATTCTGGAAACGAACGATCGTTTATTAATTATCACTGAGGGCCGAACTTTTCAAGCCCACGAAAACCCGTACTATTTCCTTGCGGAAATTGTAGACCTCCATTTTTGGTTTGATTGTTAATTTTAATACTTACGAGAAGATGATTATTAGTCATCCAATTCTCCATGGTATGTGTGTCTGCTTGCGGTTTTTGTATGTTTCACTCCACAAATCTATATCTAAATAAGACGGTTCATGCACGAGTCATCGTTGAGAGAGACGGTGGTGATTTACGGTTCATGTTCGTTAAATCCTTCATTAATGAGAAGTGCATGTTTAGGTGGAGTCCTAGCTAGTTGAAAAGACGGTTAACTCTAAAGAGTTAATGTAAATATAACCGAAACAGAAAATCTTTATTGTTTATGCATTTGCGAATGGTAAATTTAATTTCTGATTTTGGTGGATTTGGTTTTAGGCGTAAAACCAAAGATGTAGTAACTATGTAATATAGAAAACTCTCGTTAACAATTTTTTCTGCATATTTCAAGAACAATGGGTGTACTTCACCGTTAGATTTCAAAGATCTATACCTTTAAGCTTTGATCATGTATACTCACCACTGATTCATCGGGGGAAAAAAAGTATGAGCAGGATGTGGAATGGAGAGGTGTGGGTAAATAGCAAGAAGCTAAAATATAGTATTGGGGAGAGAGTAGAGGCAACAACTAACCACATGACACTACAAGAAAATTAATACACTACAGTTTTACATACAACCAACGCATTGTTCCATCCAGTTATGACTACAATTAAAGAACCGCCCAGTGTTATTATACTGTAGTTATCTATCCTAGTCCAATTATGGTGAGACTGACAACGCATCTCTCTTACCCCTTCTTCAAGTTTCATTCGTTTATATCTAGTGATTACACTGCATGTTAGGTCCGCCAAATATACACACACATTAGTGATGAGACCAAAAAAAAAAACACATCCATACACACAAATGTGTTGAGAAATTATAGTAACTCCCATGAAAATAAAGGTGAATAGCGAGTCATATAAGGAATGAATTGCTTTCTCGTCTAAATAATAGCTTGTGGATCTTTTGGCTCTTTTGTTACAAGACTACGTTTTTTGAAATCTCGATTCTTACTCATCCTATATTGTGATTGTATAGCTTTTCAGGTCAGTCCATATAGACATGCATTTAAATTAATAACTAGTTTAGAGCGAATAGATTATGATCAAAGGTCAGGAATTATCTAGTCATACAAAAATAATTGAACATGGGTTGAGACTAGGAAGTACTCCAGTTTTAATTGTCTGCTTCTGTTTTAAAGTTAGAACATATTTAGGATTTTATTCGTTTAACCCGTGGCACCTCGTGTAAACAGTTACATAATTGTACGACCAAAAGGGATATAGAAACTAAACAGAAATTATAACTAAAAAGGTAAAGAAAACGCGATTCACCAGTTTTTAAGGTTCTCACCAGAATTATCGTGCACAAAGTTAAATCGGATTTTAATAGGCTGTCAAGTCTATCAGCTGTACGATCACATGGTCTGGCCCCTATTACCCATATTTATTACATATCCCTTATTGGTCAAACCCAAAGAAGCTTTTCTTTTTTCTTTTGCTTGCTCGGTTCTGTTTTTCCTTTTTTGTTAGCCTTCGTTAACTAATAATCTCGTTAGATCAGGTCGGCACATTCAAGGGAAACGTTAAGAGAAAGAAAAGTGGTATAATTTTAGATTTCTAATAATGAGAAGATAAAATTTCGGTATTTGATACATCACAACTTACATCACGAGAACCTAAAAAGAAATAAGAAAAGAAAAAATAAACTCCAAATGAAAAAAATAGAGATGTAAGTATACGCAGATATGAACATTTAGCGTATTTGTATCGTCTTTTACACTTTTCTCTATTATATTCCGATCTTTTTGAAACGAACCACCAAAGAGAGAGGCATGTTCATAGTTTGACAACTTCAGGGATAAAGACAGGGTATCGGTCGATACATTCCGACCATGGTCCCTCCGTTGGTGACTTGATCGTACGGTTAGATTTCCAAACGGCGGAGTTACACTTGAATCCACTACCGAATGCGATCTGCCAGACCTTATCGCCTTTTTTCATCCTCCCTTTAGCCTCGATGTAGCTAAGCTCATACCACAATGAAGATGAAGACGTGTTACCAAACCTATGCAACGTCATTCTCGAAGCTTCCACGTGTTCAGCCGACAGCTGTAGACTCTTCTGTAGCTCGTCGATCACAGCTCGTCCTCCTGCGTGGATGCAGAAATGCTCGAAGGCCATCTTGAAATCCGGTATGTACGGCTTCCACTTCGGATTAAAGATTTTACGTCCAATAAGAGATGAGAGGAAGAGAAGCTGCTCCGATGCCGGTAGGACCAGCGGACCTATTCAATCCAACATGTGTGTTAATTCAACAAGAAATAAACTCATGATCATATATATATAAGCTCATAGACAATGGAACGACAAAATTTAGAAATTACGACCTAATTAAGCTTCAACTGTTTTTTTTTTTTGCATTTACAATATTCAAATTCAAATGGGATTGTGTTCGCGTCAGGGTCCAACAAGTGAGTACTTATTTCATATGAAACCATAATTTTAAAATATTTATTCCATTTATATATATATTTATTTATTCCTTGTCAGAAATATATTATATAGATATATTTATTCCATTGTTAAGCAATATTTATATATTTTGTTTCTAAAAAAAAACAGAAAATATTTACTTAAAGGCATTAAGTTTTGGACCAATCCAGCTCTTAAAGTTAGGAAGAAAAAAAGAAAAATCACATACTAAGGAAGTAAGGATTAATTTTAGTTACCTATGGTGGTGATGTTAGACTTCAAGGCTTCTCCAGCGATGGCCATGAGATCTTTATTCAAGTTGATTCCGACGTGGCCTTCATCGTCTTCCTGCTGGTAAACGCAATAGTACGACTTGTCTTCCGCACCACGGTGGGTCCTGACAAGGTGGCAGAGCTTATACTTAGCTCGCCATCTGTCGGATCTGCGGTTAGAGAGGAGAATGGCCGCTGCTCCCATGCGGAAGAGGCAGTTTGGGAGCAACATAGCTCTCTCTTTGCCCTGGTAGTAATTAGGAGTGATGATCTCAGTGCTAACTATGACTGCGTTGGAGTTAGGGTGGACTTGTAACAAGTCACGTGCTACATCTACGGAGATAAGACTAGCGCTGCATCCCATCCCGGAAAGGTTAAAGCTTTTGATGTTACTCCTAAGCTTGTACTTGTTGATTACCATGGCGGAGAGAGAAGGCGTTGGTGAGAAAAGAGAGCAGTTAACAATGAGTATGTCGATGTCTTTAGGTTTAAGACCTGTTTTCTTGAAAAGATCGTCCATGGCTGTGAAGATAACCAATTCTGCTTCGCTTCTTGCGGATTCCATTGTTGGAGTTGGAGGGATGTAGTGAATAGCTGGAGGGAGACAAGTTTCTTCTCCGAGACCTGATCGTTCGAGGATTCTCATTTGGAATTCGACGCTCTTTGGAGTGTCTATGAGGTTGAGACGAGAGTGTTCCATGAACGTAGCGAACGGGACACGGCAAGTGACGGGAGGTTTGAAGCAAGAGTAGTCAACAAGGTAGACGGTACGTGGCTTGGACATGAAGTAAACGGTTGAAACGAATATGATGAGGAAAGAGGAACAGAGGATATGAAGGAGATTGAAGTGGAGTGAGTTCAGGTGATTAAGGATCTCTTCAGGACCCATTCGGAGAAGCGTAAGGGCGATGTATGCTAGGATTGGAATCAGAAGAAGGGTGAGGAAGTTGTTGACTAGGTATTGGTAACCGAGTTTCACGTATTTGAGCTTCACGGAGCTCGAGAAATCAGGCATTTTAGGAGGCGGCATCGTAGAGCCGGTAGAGGGCTTTTGCCTATGAGATTTGGAGGGGACAAAGGGAAAGAAGGAAAGGTTTGGGATATAAAGAAGAAACAGAGGAAACAGAGCGTTGAGCGGAGTTAATGCATATGCTCAAGTTTCACATCACTCAACGCTCTCTCTCTGGCTACACTATTCTATTAAAAATCTTTCTATTTGTTTTACTCTTTACCAAATCTTCTATTTCGTTACTTATTTATTTCCAGTTGTAGCCAGAGAAACGTCATTTATGGAGCAAATGATGAAGGTGTTAATACTTTTTACCCTACTTGACCTCATCGATCATGGAATCTTCTTTTCTTTTCCTAAAAGAATATGTAAAAAGATATGAGATCAGATGTGTCAGTTATGTTCGTTTTGATGGATGTCAATGTGTTATTGTAATAAAAGTTCAAAAGTTACACAGGGTGGTACAAGGAAAAGTGTTTACACAGGGCTCTCAGTTAGTTCGGACCCGCAAAAGTCATTTTTTTTTGTACCAGAAAAAAGTCATATTCTGTTCAGCTTTTTTTTCTTGGGTCAACCACTAAAAACATAGATAGATAAAACAAAAAATGAAATAAATATGTCTCTATAATTCTCCTAAAAAATTGGTTAATGTAAAATGAGATTGAAAGATAGATTGATTTTAGATATATCTATGTGTGTAAACACCAAAATTGAATTTAGTCTTGACCAAATTTAACTTTAGTCTAATGGAATATATCGAATCATCTAATTATTTTTAATAAATTAATAAATTTCATATACACATATACTTCTATTTTATAATTAATTTTTATCTGTAATCAAGGCAATTGAAACAAAAAAAAATTCAAGTAATAATTTTCCCATACCAAAACATAATAACTCAAATTAGGCTATAGTTTGGAGCTAATATTTGATAATAATTTTATTTTACATGCGGATTGGATACAATATATAGTCGATTATCATCTGAAAAACTGTGATGTAAGTTTGATTTGAGCTTTGTAATCAAGTGGGCATTTGGGAAATCAGAAAATAATCTTTGAAGTTAGTTCAAGTATTACAAAGACAAACATAACCTATGATTACATTACCATATTGGAATAATCCCTAATTGGACATGCGTCTTTTAACATATACACTTTGTCTTTACCAAAAAAGGATGAGAAGTTTTGTGCGAATTTGTTAGCGAAGGAGGCTTAGAGACAAAGACGAGAGAATTGGCTTTGTTTTCCTTCTCACCAAATTGAATTAGTTTTGATTCTTTGCTCCAGATTTTATGTGCTAAATGTATACCATGACTTAAACTTTGTAGACGTATAACTTGATTGATATAATATCTCTAATGGGGGAAAAAACAGCTTAACAGACAGAAGTGATGCTAACATGTGTTTTTTTTTTTAAAGGTATGTATCTCTTGGTGTAACCTATCCGAACTGGCGAACTCATGCATTTCTAGTTTTCTAGGCACATTTTTTTTTTTTTTTTTTTTTTTTTTGTNTTTCTTAGTATTATAAACTTTTTACCAAATAGAGGTAATAAAGACAAAATAATGGGCTAATCGAAAGAAATAAAAAATTAGAATTATATATTTAAATTATAGAAAATAATCAAAGTTAATACTCAAATTGGAATTTGCGATGTTAAAGATCACTATCCATCCTAATTGCGAAAAAGATTACTATCCATACTTGAAAAGCAAATAAAACTTGTCACTTACGCATTTGTTCAGATGAGTTATCTCACATGGCTGGTTTGGACTTCAAAGCCAGTCATTAATGTCTAGTTGTCTACTCAATAAACCTCGATTTCATGTATTTAAGTTTTGTAGTAGTAGACAAAGGAACTACCTATCGTTGTATTGTGGGGGAGTGAATTAATATTATTTCATTGTTTTTACGGCTTTAAATTATTGCATCCGATGGCGATATCTCCAAAACCGCCCCATATCATTGCTGGAGAATCGCAAGTGGGATACAACGACAATGAAATTGCGTTACGTTTTTTTTTTGAAACAAGGGTCGTTTTTGTTTTTGTTTTGGGGTTTAATTTGGTGTTACGAGGAAGATACAGAAATAGAAGTTTCATTGTCTAGTAATAAAACCCCAACACAATCAGAGATAATCGTATCGATTATATTGTTGGTGTGGACTGTGGAGTGACTAATATATACGTTACACATACACGTGTATAGAGTATGCTAAACAAAAAAACAATGGTCCTCTCCTTTATACGGATAAAGAGTATAATAATACAAAATTGAATTTATGGGGTGTCGAACCAACCAGCGGCTAACCATAATTTTCCTTTAACAATAAATAAATAAGTACACACATCACATTACAAATTACAATTATTAAAAAAATAAAAAGAAAAGTCTATATCGACTTTGGGATTAATAAAAGAATTAGTTGCAACTCTCAACTATATGACCAATTTAGTATTTATTACAGTATATTTTTCATTTACATAAGTTTATCTCCGGACTCCAGGATCGCTTTCGGTTGGGAATTGGGATGTTGACGATTGTTATTTCAACTTTCAGCTTTCAGCTTTTGGCAGTTTGTCCCCTGTAGAGTAGTAAACTACGTAAACCTCCCAAAAAATGCCATGCCTCTATTTTGTTCATTGTCTTTCTAGTCTCCCACACATACTTTCTTAAAAATAATTACTTTCAAAAGGTTATAATCCAGTTAAGAACTTTGTGGGACCCTGTTGCATGGTGTGTGTATTTATTATCCGTTTCTATGCAAAGATTAAAAGTTTGGACTACCAATATCTCTAAATATTTGAGAAAACTTGAAGCAATGTTTTTTTTATTTCATTTATGTGAATGATAAATTGTTAAATTACTACTGTTAGTAAAAGACTTAAAATTATGAACATGGAATTTAGGGTGCGGTTTCATTGATTGCATTTCATTTTAATATTTATTTTGTCAAACTCGTGAGTCGTGATGTTTGTTTTACAATTTACATTTAACAATTTTGATGCTTGTGGTAATCAGTAATCACCCAAAGCATGGGCCGGCGACAACTTCTTTATGGTATGTTGGTATGTATGGGCTTGTCAATACACTAACCTTATATGCTTATTGACTCTTAAGTTCACTTCAGTACTTGAATTGAACCCGTCTACAATCTAGATTCTCAGATTCAAACACCCACTGAAATAGTTGGGCCAACTTGTAAGTTTTTTTACTAGATACCCTACATATTAAACATAAAGTTATTTGGTTGGTAAAATTAGATATATATATATAGTCTCCAACTTGTAAATTTTAAAATAACAAAGTTGATGTACGAAGAATAAAATATGGTTGACGATGGAAAAGGGATCTTAAAAAGTCTTTATTTTATTCTATGAATAGTATTTAGAAAATTAAATTTTAATTCACAAATTGTTTATATATCATTTCTGCAGTCGATAAAAGTTTAGTCCAGTTTATACTATATTAAATTTGACATGAACGAGTTATTCAAAAAGGTCAACAAAGAACTAAATTTAACCGGATTGTTGTGAGTCCCATAATCTAGTTTCTCATTACACCAATAATCAGAAGAATAGAGTTGAAGAAAATTATAATGGCAGAGTACTTAGTAACTGGAGGGACCAGCTTTATTGCCTCTCACGTTGTGAAGGAACTTCTCGACTTGGGTCATTCTGTAAGAACAACTGTTAGAGACTCTTCAGGTACTTTTAGACTCCTCATTTTTGTTTGCTCCATCAATGTTTTTTTTTTTTTGAAAGAATGTAAAATTTGCTGGTCCCTCCAGTTGTTCCATCAATGTTTGTAACTAATTGTTTGTAATTGTTTTTTTTGTTCTGTCCCGGGAAGATGAAGATAAGGTTAAGTTCTTACGGGAGTTGAAGGGAGCAAAAGAAAGGTTGAAGATTTTCGAAGCCGATCTAACGGTGGAAGGAAGCTTTGATGAGGCCGTCAAAGGTGTTGATGGAGTCTTCCATATCGCCTCACGGGTTTCTGTCTGTCTGGAAGACAACGATCTGGTCAAACACATTTTACCATTAATTATGTAAATATGATATCATCTTTATTTTCAAATCAATTAGAGTAATTGAAATAATGGAGAGAACGGGTTTAGGCTTAGGTTTGACGAGTTTGGCTTCATATTTGGACTTCAACGATCCATATTACTTGGTCCGCAAGATAACATCTTACTACTTAAATTATCTCCAATATGAAATTACTGATATTATTATTGATGCTTCTTTAGTTCTTTTCCTCAGGAAAAGTTGATCGACCGCGATATAAGTGGAACAAGGAATTTGATGAACTCTTGTGAAAAATCAAGAAACACTGTGAAAAGGATTGTTCTCACATCATCTTCGACCTCGATCCGGTATCGTTATGATGCCACAAAAGCCTCCCCACTTAATGAATCGCACTGGAGTGATCTTGACTACTGCAAAAGCTTCAAAGTGAGAAACGTTCATCAATGTTGCATCAACTTTAGCCAAACTCATTGTTTTGATCAACGAATGTATGTACATGTATGTAGATCTGGTATGGTTATGCAAAGACCTTAGGGGAGAAAGAAGCTTGGAGGATCGCAGCGGAAAAGAATCTAAACCTAGTGGTTGTAATCCCTACATTTTGTATCGGTCCAATACTTAGTCCAAAACCCACAAGCTCCCCTCTAATTCTTCTGTCCATAATCAAAGGTTAGAGAGAATCTATTCACTTTGACTATTACATTTCAATTTCAGAAATGCAACTCACTGTCTTGTTTCTTGTTTGACTAGGTGTTCGTGGAGAATACCCAAATTTCAGGGGAGGGTTTGTGCACATAGACAATGTAGTTGCTGCACAAATCTTAGCAATGGAAGAGCCTAAAGCATCAGGAAGAATCATATGTTCATCGAGTTCAGTGGCTCACTGGTCAGAGATCATTGAGATGCTAAGACCCAAGTACCCATTATACCCATTTGAAACCAAGTATGTCCTTATATCCTCCGCTTCATTTCCACTTTATATTTGACATTTTTAAGTCAGATTTTGATATTTCACAATGAAACTGTTTCAGGTGCGGTAGTGAAAAAGGGAGAGATATGCCTCATAGCTTGGACACAACAAAGATACGTGAACTTGGCTTTGCGTCTTTCAAGTCATTAGCTGAGATGTTCGATGACTGCATCAAGTGTTTCCAAGACAAAGGTCTACTCTGAAACCGCTATCGTTATCAGAAAATCAAAGTGATCAAGGTTATTTTGATTTATTTCAGTTTATGTAAACACTAATAATCTACCTATCTTATGATTCCACTCTATGTTGTTCCCATCTTCTTGGAGTTTGAAATTCGTCACTAGGTCTTGTGGATTTTCTTTGAACCGGGTAGCATAGATCAACTGATGTGTCACACGTGCTTGAGACATGTGTCTGTCCATACAAAGAAGGGTGCAAGTAGGACTGGGCAAAAAAACCAGAACCGAAAACCGGAATCGAAACCGAACCAAAAAAACAGATTTAAACTCAATCTGATTTTAACTAATATATCCGATGGTTCTTAAACATTGATATCCGTGGATATCGGGTAATACTCGAACCGAACCGATATCTGATCGGGTACCCGAATAACTGGAATATATTGAAGGTATAATGTATTTTCTAATATTACAAGAATATTTTAGATATTTTAATTATTATTTTTTTTTAGTTATCATCGGGTTTTTGAATATATTTTGGTATTTTAGATATATTTTTAAAGTTTTTACGTGAATAATTTTGAGTTTTCAAATATATTTTAGAATTTTCGGATATATTTTCAGTATTTTAGGTTATAAATATCCGAACCGAATTGGAACCGAATAAGAACCGAAATTTTTAGGTACTAATTGGATATTAAAATTAAGAACCGAACCGACCCAGAACCGGAAGAAACCAAACCGAAACCGAACTAAAATTTTATAAATACCCATTGAATCCTAAATCTCTAGAACTGAAAGATCCCGAACTGAATTTTTTGTATTCGAAACCGATCCGAATATCCAAATGCTCAGCCCTAGGTGCAAGAGCACGTGTCAGTACTATTTACACAAAAGTAGTGCACAATTCCACTCTTTTCCATTTGATTATGTTTACTCACTAGTCAAAATCACTATTAGCCGCCATCAAAAGCATAAATGCCTGAGATTCCGCTGTTTGTGTATCTACCGAAGTATTGAAAAGTCAACCCTGACCTGACTAATTATATCTCTACCTTGTAGATTTAGTTACCTGCCGTTTTCTCAATCTTGAAATCTCAGTGGTTAGATTTTATCTCATGATCAGAATTAAGAGAAAGGTAGGATCCTAAGAGACACAAAATACGAGACCAACAAATAAGGAATCATATAAAACATAAATATTGAAGAAGGTCAAGCTAACATCCAAATCTCGTGCAAAACCCCTTTAAAGGAGATCACACTTTCTACATTCTTATCCATCTTCTTGTAAAATAGCAAATGAAACTTAAACAACATCTAAACGAACCGAGCTTTCGCAGTTTTATTTGTCTTAAGACAAACAACTTATTATTTGGAATACGGTAAATCCGATAAGCTGCAAAACTTCAGGGGCAAGCAATATTGAGAGGAGGCGCCAGCTGATCTGCAAAGGCAAACTTCATATCACCATGCTCGAGGTCTGTATCTATGAAATCATAGTCAGGTAGCTCACTTGGAACGCTGTTTTCAATCCCGCTGATGTTATTAACATTATCGAGCAAAGAGAAATCATCAAACATATGGCCAGTGTACTCGTCCATAAAGAACCAATCAAAGTCTAGCTTCGCACCATTTGCGCCAGAAACCTTAGACTCCTCTACTGCTGGTAAGAAGCTCAGATCAGGGATTTCCAGTTCGGAAAAGTCGAAATCTTCCGAGGTTGAATCACCAGAAACAGCAACATTTTTGCTCAGAGACATCTTTTCTTTAGACAAACCATCATCAACATTGACACAAGGACCAGAAGCAGAAGCAGAAGCAGGAGAACGCAAGCACTGGCTATCCACTGATGCAACCGATGAGGAAACAGCAGTTCCCGAAGAGACACACGCATCAAACTCAACCTTCTTGTCAGCATAAGCCTTACCAGCTTCTTCAAGAGTTTCATAAGTACCCAACCATACCTTAGTTTTAGTGATAGGGTTTCTAATCTCAGCAGCCCATTTGCCTGATCGCCTCAGCCTAACTCCCACAGGCTTGTTAAATTGCACAGAAGCTTTATGTATAGAGTTTTTGACACCACCACAACGATACTGAGAACTCTCGGAGAGCTCAAAGGGGAGAATAATCTCACGGACAATACGCTTTACCTTTGGCGGCTTAGACTCAAACCATTCGTCGCTAGAGGAATCATCAGTAGCATAAGGATCACTGACAATAATACGCACTTTTCTGCCTTTCGCTAGTTTCTTACAGGACTTATTCATATCTGATTCACACTTCAAAACACCAACAAAACCCACTAGAAAGCTCTGGTCAAAACTGCTGTATCAGATAAGGGTTTTGTGAAAGAAAAAAAAACTCAAGCTTTATTTCAGCGAACGATGAAAAAGGGTAATTTTTGCCTTTTGTGAAAACCTCCAAATACTCCAACACCAAAACAAGTCCTGTACAAGTTAATAAAAAGAATCCAGAACCAATTAGGTTCTTCATGTAGAAGAGATACCCATAGAAGATAAAGTATAGAGTAGAAAGGTCTTACCTTTTAGGTCTTAAGCCCATGGAAATGGATGGAACCTCCAGAGTAAGCCTCTGCTTTGAGCAGAAGCGAAGAGCGGTAAAAACAGTGGTCAGACCAAAGAACAAAGCAGACGAGGTAGAAGAAGATCGAATTGGAGAGGAGATGTGAAACAGAGACAAATTCAAAGCCGATTCAGACACAGCCGACATAAATCCGCGTTACAAACACCTTTTTGTTCTTCTGAATTCTTCTTAAAAAAACCCCTGAAAAACAAAAAGAACCCGCCTTTACTGTTATTCCTGTTCTTCACTAGACACAAAACTCAGATAGATAAGTGACAGACACTAGCAGGTACAAACCTCTGAGAAAGAATTACAAAGTAAACCCTAAAACCCTAGACTTAAGCCAAAGGCAGTGAACCCAAGGATCCGAGATAGTTTTCTAAGAAGTGTAAAAAAGTTCTTGATTTTAACTTGGATTTGAAGAAGAAGCAGATCTTTACAAAGAGAAAAACATAAATTACAGTCACGGTAAGCAAATCTAAGTGAAGACATGGTTGTATTAATTAAATCAAAGGGTTTTATGGAGAAGTGCAGAGAGGGTTGTGGATGAAAAATAAAATCTTTCACCTTACCTTTGTTGTGTGAGCGTATTCTGATTCTCTCTCTCTTTCTCTCAGGATAAAAGCTTTCGACTTCTTTATATTCTGTTATGTTTTTTTTTTCACCTCTCCGATTATTTTTCATTTATTTATTCCTAACTAATCCCATGATAAAACTTATGGTCAACGACAAAACAAAAACTTATGGTCAGAAGGAGTAATTATCTTTCGCTTTTTTTTTAAAGATAACTTTTATTTATTTATTCCTAGAACCTTTTTCTAGACAAAAAGTAACAATTTTGGAAGAAAATACAAATATTTTTTTCTATAACATTCTATGGACTAATAATTTCACATTTTAAAAGATATACAGTAAAACCTCTATAAATTAATAATATTGGGACCATGAAAATTTATTAATTTATAGAGTTATTAATTAATCGATAAATTAATATTTATTAATTTATGGAAAATGTGTTTAGTCTATAATATTTTTTAAGTTTTTCTTTGAAAAATAATAATGTTCTAAGAAACTTAAAGAATTTAAATGAATCTATTAATAAAAATGACATATACAAACTTTAAGTAATGAAAATGAAATTACTTATCGCACTACAATACATTTTAATAACATATATTGAGTATTTATGTAAAAATAATATATGTTCATAAGTTCAAAATGTATAAAAAATATTTCCAATCTGCAATAATGAAACTAAAATTAATATTACAATATATTTGAAAGTATTTAGAAATGAAAAATTCGTAGTGTCTAAAAAACTTTATAAAATTTGAATTCAAGTCTAAAATATAAGTATCACTAAAAGTTCGATATAATAAATAAAAGTAGAGATAAATATTAATGAAATCTTTAGTTTAAATAAAAAAACATCTTACTCATATTTAATATGTTATCTTAGTATATATATGTGTATATATATATATATTTATGTAATTATTAATTTATAATTTTATTGGGACTATATATTTACATAGGGGTTTCAAAAAAATTATTATCTTATTATCTTATCGAATTTTGTTAAATTTTACACTGTCCCGACTTGGGATTAGAGAAATTTATTAATTTATAATGATTATTAATTTATCGAGTATTAATTTATAGAGGTTATACTGTATTATCTTCTAGGTGAGATTATGATTTATTTAAAATATTAGTTCAAATTGTGCATTGTCATTTAAAAAGTAAATTAGTTCTAAATAAAAGGAATGACAAAATTAATTTTTTTTACCGATAAGAAAAAGAGGTAGATAATGAAAACAAACCTTTTATCTGGATACTTTACTTATACAAAAATTGTATGAAAAACTATATTTGTTTTAAGGTTGGCACAAAAAGAAAACTATATATGTTTACATATTCAGATAAGACGTTCTATTAGATAATTTTTATTCTTAAAATATATGTGGACATTCTTCTCTTCTGAAGATCTACATCAATTTGATTACATAAATTAATTAGCATCTCTAAACACAAAAAAAAGATTATGAGATTTTCCACTAGACTTGATAATGATTCCGTGATACATATACATGTTGAGAAGAAATTATCATATTTTTAAGTTCTCTTGAACTAGTAAAAATCTGATAAGAGCAGTATAAATCAGTATATAAGGGATATGCAAATTCATGGCGCATGACCAACCATGCTTTAATATATATCATGCATCTATCATGGCCCACCAAGAATCCATATTGTCTCAGGCTCTCCACTTTTAGCGCGTGAATGATACTCACATTTTCTCCTTTTCTCCTCCTCTAAACCAATGAATTCAGGTGGGAAATAGTCGTGTCAAACTGGGCCGGCCCGTCCCAAAACAAGAGTTCTTTACGGCGGATTGGCCCGCAAATATTCACGGGTAAATATTATGAAAAAAATCTAACCCGTACACTCCATAAATTTGTACGGTTTGATTAATGACTACGAAACAAAACAAAATGGAAGTGAACATTGACCGCTATAGAAAATGAATTCGACCTGGAGTTTCACGAGTTCGAGAAACTCGTCGATGAACGGATTGAAGAGAAAGATTTCTACGAGGAACATCCGAACACAAGGATGAGTTTAAATGAATTTTGCAACGAGCGTATCCGAGAGCAGTAGACAACATGAGCGAAAACACTACGCAAACCTTTCATGGCATCAAGCTATACAAACTTCTCCAGCAGAATTCACCGTGCGGCTCTTTGAACATGAGGAAGTCGCCCTTCATTAACTGCTACTATGTATCGAAATGCTTAACAAATCTTTTCATATGCAATCTCCGTGAGGTAGATTAGCTTTGTCGCTTTTATGATCAGAACGAGAAAAATGTCTTTTAATTTGATATACGCTTCTTACGTTGTCTAGTAGGTTTATTTTAAAGGTTTTTTGATACCATGCCAACGATCCTGACAACTCTTGGAAGGATTAATCTCGTGGAGTACAGTACTCTCTTTGTGGCCGGCAAAGAGTATTGATAGATGTGCAAATAACTGATCAGGATTTCTGTCATTGCGTATCATCGAATTTTGGTGGTCACTATACGCATATGAAATGCAAGACCAAAAACTAGGAAGAGAAGACAAGTTTCCACTTTACATAATAGATTCTGGTCATGTTTAATACAGCTACGTACACGGTATTTTATTACATGTTCTTGTTCTTTTTCTTCTTTTCCATATGTTTATATCCTTCTTTTTTCGGACAGTTCCATATGTTTACATCAAAAACCATTTATTACATATTTTTCTCTTTTTTTACATCAAAAACCATTTATTACATGTTTTTCTCCTTTTTTTTTCCCATTTGTTTACACATCGATTACTTCCAAAGTGTTCTGAAATACTTCAGCAATGTGATTTTTTTAAAAAGTATTCTGATGGATTTCTTACAATTTAACAGCACTACAAAGCAAGTTTGACATAATATCAAACCAAACTTTTTTTTTTGTTTTGTTTAAACTAAAAGACCTTCTTTTTTTTAACTATGATGAAATTAAAGCATGAGGCATGTAACTGTGTATTCTATTTGATGATGACAATAAATACAAAAAGAAGCATGATGTATGCAAATTACAGATGGTTGCATTTAAGTGTCTATTATTTTTATATATTTCGAAAATCTAAAAAAAATATAAAAAAATTGCAACTGCATCGCAGGAGCCATCATGATGTATTACGAGTCACATTCATATATCTTAATGGGAAGGAGAGGGTATCAGATCAGAATCAATGCGGACGATCAATTATTTGACTTCTCGCTGATATAAAAAAAACAACTTCTTTTTTTTAAAAAAACCAATATTATAAGGTCAATAATCACTCTCCCACTCTTATGAATCTGTGTGTGTCGTGATCTGGTAAGAAGAGAGAACACA
The DNA here is from genome assembly GCA_900406495.1 of Sisymbrium altissimum. NCBI lineage: Eukaryota > Viridiplantae > Streptophyta > Magnoliopsida > Brassicales > Brassicaceae > Sisymbrium > Sisymbrium altissimum. The sequence continues at coordinate 16,050 of OVBI01001733.1, forward strand.
CGACAATGGCAGCCAAATCGGACATGTTCGGAGACCAAACCAGAGAAGCCCTTCTCTCTCGTAAAGGCTGCTCTGATTTCGGCTTCAATGACTCCGGCATCCACGTCGACGACCGTCGATCAAAGTTCCGGTGTTTTCGTTTTTTCTCCGACGGGATCATCGCCGCCTGGAAAGGTCTTTACGACGTGGCGGCTAATTTGTACGAGATGGGTCGTTCCGATCGCCGGAAAGTTTACTTCTCCGTCAAGATGGGAATGGCTCTCGCCCTCTGCTCTTTCGTTATCTACCTTAAAGAGCCACTCCGTGACGCTAGCAAGTACGCTGTGTGGGCGATCCTTACTGTTGTCGTCGTCTTTGAGTATAGCATAGGTACTGTGCACTTGATGCCTATTTAGCTTGATGACTCATGTAAGAAAGTTTGGATTTTTGAATCGAATTGATTAGATTAGATTAGATTCTGTGGTTTTGTTGTTGTATGATTGGATCTTCCAGATGTTAAAGTTTTGTTCTTTTCTCAACTAATCGACACCTGACATGTTTTGTCCGAAGCTTTCTTAGTCTCATCTGATCTTGTCCTGGTTTATGACTTTTTGGAATGATTACAGTTCTATCCACATCAAGTTTGTGTCTTGTTTGATCTCTCTGATCTGATTTTATATTTGTGGCTTATATTATGGTTAGATTGACTCTGCCTTTTTGTGTAGGAGCAACATTGGTCAAAGGATTCAATAGAGCTGTAGGCACACTCTCTGCTGGTGGACTTGCTCTTGGCATAGCTAGACTCTCTGTCTCAGCTGGAAATTTCGAGGAAGAAATCATTATTGTCAGTATCTTCCTTGCAGGTTGTTTCCATGTACCAATTCTCTCAATCCATTTATTGTAAATTCAATTAAGACTGTCTTCTCTTAATCCCTGTGAATCCATTTGGTTTTCTTGATTAGGTTTTTGTGCAAGTTATCTGAAACTCTACCCGGCGATGAAGTCGTATGAATATGCATTCAGGGTGTTTTTGTTGACATACTGCATCGTTCTTGTCTCGGGAAACAACACCAGAGATTTTTTCAGCACTGCTTACTACAGGTTTTTGCTCATTCTGGTTGGTGCATGTATCTGTTTGGGTGTGAACATATTTATACTTCCGATTTGGGCTGGAGAAGACCTCCATAAACTAGTGGTTAAGAATTTCAAGAGTGTGGCTAATTCCCTCGAAGGTAGAGTAGAGAGATACAATAACATGGCTGTGTCTCTTGTTTCGTTTTTAGTTTTGGGCTGAATTTGTTTATACTTTCTTGAAATTTCAGGATGTGTTAATGGGTACTTGCAATGTGTTGAATACGAGAGGGTGCCTTCCAAGATTCTCACCTACCAAGCTTCGGATGACCCGTTATACAGTGGATACAGGTCCGTAGTCCAATCTACGAGCCAAGAAGACTCTCTGGTGTGTTTTCAGTAGAGTCATTTTCTTTGAGCAGCACTAGATAACTTAAAAAGAACATCGATGAGAAAAAGAAAGTACCTCCTTTTTGCAGCTTGATTTTGCAGTATGGGAGCCTCCACATGGACCTTACAGGACTTTCCATCATCCGTGGGCAAACTATGTCAAACTTAGTGGTGCGGTAAGGCATTGCGCTTTCATGGTCATGGCTATGCATGGCTGCATTCTTTCGGAAATTCAGGTAACATTATTCCTCTTATTCAACTCTATCCATGTCATGACATTAGAGATTATGCCCAACTGCTTCAAATGTTACTAGGTTACTCTTCCTTATGAAAGAGACTGTGTTACTGTGAGAGAGAAGTCTAATTTCTGTCATTAAACTGCTCAAAATATACTTGAAACCAAGAAAATATCTAGAGGAACCGTCTTGCTGCAAAGTGTGAGTTACTTTCTTAGAATTTGTTGTTTCTAGATAACACCCTTGTCAGTAGACTCTGTGTTGACTTCTCACTGTTTGGCTCCTTCAGCGCTAGATTGTGAATTTGTGACTGGTTAATGAGGAAGGTTTCTGCTATAAAGTCAGGGAGTTTATAAGAACACCGTTGGTTATGACAATTTCTTGCATTTCTGGTATGCGGAACACAAGCTTTAGGTGGTCGGTTGAAAAATATGACTATGATTCATACCCTCTTAAACTTATGATATCAATGGGTGTGTGATTTGCAGGCAGCTCCAGAGAAAAGGCAGGCTTTCCGTCAAGAACTTCAGAGAGTTGGAAACGAAGGAGCCAAAGTCTTGAGGTTGTTTGGAGAAAAAGTGGAGAAAATGGAGAAACTAAACCCAGGAAACATTCTGAAGGATGTTCAACGAGCAGCAGAGGAACTGCAGATGAAAATAGACAGTAACTCTTTCCTTCTTGTCAACTCAGAAAGCTGGGCTGCCATGAAAGAGAAAGCCGATGCAGAAGAAGCGCAACAAAACTATCACGAAGCCAAAGACGACGAGACGAAAGTGATCCAATCCCTCAGCCAGATTTGGGACACAAACAACAACAACCATCATCAGAACCAACACGCTGGTAATGATTCTCACCTATGGATTTCAACAGAGAGCATGATGCTTAGGAACCGAGAACACTGGCCAAGCGTCTCATTCATAGGCGGTTCAATGATCAACGAGATAGAATCCAAAGTATATGAGAGCGCAAGTTCTCTATCGCTGGCCACATTTGCGTCTCTCCTAATCGAGTTTGTTGCAAGGCTCCAGAATGTAGTTAACGCATTTGAGGAGCTAAGCACCAAAGCCGATTTCAAAGAGCCAGCTACTGAGACACAGAACAACAAAATAGACAAAGCTGGATTTTGGACAAGACTCAGCAGCTGCTTCAGCTCCAGGGATTAGCAGAAGAAGCACTTGCATGCAGTTTAATTATGGAGGGTGGTGAATAGTTTGATTTGTATAGACAATCAGTATATTACTTTTTTGTTTCCGGCTTGAAATAAGTTCCTAATTCTTTTTTTGTTTGTTTGGAAAATTACAAGTTATACAAAACTCTGTCTGATTTTTGTTTGTTGAAATACAGTTTTCAGTTTCAGTTGGATCATTTAGTGTCCGTATAACGATGTTCAACCCGAACCATTTGATCTGAAAGTGAAAACCTTAAATGAAGTATAAGAAAAGCCCAATAAGCTGACATAAGGCCCAATCTGACTTTCACTTGGTGTTATTATTTAATTAATTAATTTTCGATATATTAATTTCTTCTTCCTAATGCTTCGTCAAAAAAAATCAAACGCAAGAATATATTTTTTTTTGCTCGCTCGCAAATTCCTCTTCTCTCCTTCTCGCTCGCTCCTCGGAATCTGAAGCACTTTCTCTCGTTTGGACGCCTGGATCGGGTAAGATGACAAAATCAAATCTTTTTTTATCAAAATGCATCATAAAGATCTCATCTTTCACGCCTCCACATTCCCCTATTAATCTACTTGGAACGGATGAATCTGGGGTTAGTATCTAGGAGTTTGCTCATTTCGGAATCTGTGGTCTTTCCTCATCCCTGTTGTTGAACATAGAGGAGAACAAATAGATTGAGGTGGAGAAGATAACGGTCGAGTGGACGTAGTTTTGTTTGATTCCAGGATCTGTGATTTGATTAATATCGTTGCTTTGAGATCCGGAATCTGTCTCTTTTACCTGATCTCTTTGTAGACATAAGCTCTGACTTGAGATGGGGTTGATAAAGTTAGTTGCTTTACCTTCGTTAGTGATTTTGTTTTTTTTTGCTCTTCATTGGCAGTGACTTTGATCGGAACTTGTGTGATTTAAGGATGGCTATGGTAGATGAACCTTTGTATCCCATTGCTGTGCTCATTGATGAGCTTAAGAATGATGATATACAGCTTCGGTTGAACTCCATCCGTCGGTTATCTACAATAGCTCGTGCTCTTGGAGAGGAGCGCACTAGGAAAGAGTTAATCCCTTTTCTCAGTGAGAACAGTGATGATGACGATGAGGTTCTCCTTGCAATGGCTGAGGAATTGGGAGTTTTTATTCCCTATGTCGGAGGAATTGAGCATGCGCATGTGCTTCTTCCTCCTCTTGAATCTCTCTGCACTGTTGAAGAGACTTGCGTGAGAGAAAAAGCTGTGGATTCGCTTTGCAAGATTGGATCTCAGATGAGAGAAAGTGACCTTGTCGACTCCTTTGTCCCTCTTGTGAAGGTTAGTTAGATAATGAGACAGCAGATATAGTTTTTAGCATTAAGTTACTGCGTTTTATTAGTTCATTCAAGATTTTTTCAATCAAGGCTTAATATATAAATTTTGTTTTTGTGTGTGTTCCTTCATCTTTGTAGAGACTTGCAGCTGGTGAATGGTTTGCAGCCAGAGTTTCCGCTTGTGGTTTATTTCATGTTGCATACCAAGGTTGTACTGATTCCCTAAAGACAGAGTTACGGGCTACTTATAGTCAGTTGTGCCAAGATGATATGCCAATGGTTCGAAGAGCTGCTGCATCTAACCTGGGGAAATTTGCTACAACTGTGGAGGCCAGCTATTTGAACGCTGAGATCATGACTATGTTCGATGATCTTACTAAAGATGGTACTTACATGCTCGAAATATCTATATCTTAGTACCCCCTACTCATCACTTAGAAACGGTTTGCATAGATCCTGAGATTGTGGTAAATAGATCATATTTGAAACTAATAAGCAAGAGTTGATGAAGAAAGCTTTTTTTATAGTGGTTATGTACCCCGTTAGAAATGTTTGTTTACTCGTGCTAATATTGTTTAAATTTTAACCTTCATTGCAGACCAAGATTCTGTTAGACTGTTGGCTGTCGAAGGCTGTGCAGCTCTTGGAAAGCTGTTGGAACCTCAGGATTGTGTTGCACGCATTTTACCTGTTATTGTTAATTTCTCTCAGGTGAATTGAACTTTGGTTTTTATTCATGGCTTTTTTCGATTAGCTGTCGCCTCTAGATCATATATATTTTATCTTTGTTATTGCATTTGTAGTTTTCTCGGTAAAAAATTGCAGTACTATTTACTAATGGTTTTCGATGCTATATTGGTTGTTTTATGAGAGCAGGATAAATCTTGGAGGGTGCGCTACATGGTTGCTAATCAGCTATATGAACTTTGTGAGGCAGTGGGTCCTGACTGCACAAGGTATATGCCTTGTAACAGTGGGTTTTTTTGTCATCTTTCTTAGATCTAGGCTTCCTTTCTCGTAAAAAAGTTTTTTGTGACCATCAAGCACATATACATCTGATAACGTTTTTGGAAGTTTTCTATTCGTACAGATAAGTCTTGGGTCGTAGCTTTATGTTTGTTCATGTATCTTATAATTTTTACACAAAATTAATGTTGTAAAATCTCTAGGACGGATTTGGTTCCAGCATATGTGAGACTGCTGCGGGACAACGAGGCTGAAGTGCGAATTGCAGCAGCTGGAAAAGTGACCAAGTTCTGTCGGCTTTTGAATCCAGAGCTTGCGATACAGCACATCCTTCCTTGTGTGAAGGTACATTCTATCTGCATTCTATCTGCTGATGAGTTTCCTCGAATTCCATAGAAGCATGTTGTGTGATGTCCCATGTGTCTTCGTAATATTCTGATTCGAACTCATGTCTGCAGGAATTATCGTCCGATTCTTCTCAACATGTCCGCTCTGCTCTAGCCTCAGTAATAATGGGAATGGCTCCAATCCTTGGGAAGGTATGAACTGGACTTAACCAACATCTTTGCCTCTTGTGTCTATTTTGGGTTTAATTTGCTCTAAAGGTTTTCATCAACAAGATCAGTTACACCTTGTATAATGGGTCTGCGGAAAATGGTGTTGTAAACCCTACCAATGATAGTATAACATACTAAAATCTTCAATACAGGACTCAACCATTGAGCATCTGCTACCAATCTTTCTTTCCCTTTTGAAAGATGAATTTCCTGATGTACGCCTCAACATCATAAGCAAGCTAGACCAAGTCAACCAGGTTTGCTGCATATCCATCTTCGCGTGTCTTCAATCTAGCTACTTATATTGCTTATTTGTTTCAACTGGTAATTGAATGTCTTTTACGGCAGGTTATTGGGATTGATCTGCTATCACAATCCTTGTTGCCGGCGATTGTAGAGCTTGCTGAGGATCGGCACTGGAGAGTCAGGCTTGCTATAATCGAGTACGTTCCTCTGTTGGCCAGCCAGCTGGGTATAGGGTTTTTCGATGACAAGCTCGGAGCCCTTTGCATGCAATGGCTGCAAGACAAGGTTCACCTTGAATCGTTGATATTGGATCTTTGATGTTGGCATAATTTCTCATCCACTTGTGATTCTGGATATTGACGTTGTTTTCCTCTCCTCTTTCAGGTCTACTCTATCCGTGAAGCTGCAGCAAACAACCTAAAGCGCCTTGCAGAGGAGTTTGGTCCTGAATGGGCAATGCAACACTTAGTTCCTCAGGTTTGTTCTTCTTCTTATTAAAATCTAGTGTGTGATTACTTAATTGTTGGTTAATTTTCTCTGAATTCGCTGGAGTTCTATATTGACCTTTGTTTTTTTCTTTTCTTTCATGTAAACAGGTATTGGCCATGGTCACCAATCCGCACTACCTACATAGGATGATGGTTCTACGAGCAATTTCTCTCATGGCTCCTGTAATGGGAGCAGAAATTACATGCTCTAAGTTTCTCCCTGTCGTCGTTGAGGCCTCAAAAGACAGGTGAGATCAATAGAGATGACTTTGGCAACTTCTTCAAGTACACATCTTAGTTTTAACGTTTTGTGCTAATATATCTGCAGAGTTCCAAACATCAAGTTCAATGTTGCAAAACTTCTGCAATCCCTCATCCCAATAGTCGACCAATCAGTAAGCTGAGATTACACATAACACAATTATATCGAAAATATGATGCAGATTGTTGAGCCTTGACGTTTTTTTCGCTTTATCGAAAATTTTGTAGGTGGTGGACAAAACAATACGTCAGTGTTTGGTGGACCTGAGCGAGGACCCTGATGTTGATGTTCGTTATTTCGCAAACCAAGCGCTTCATTCCATTGACAATGCCGCAGTGGCGCAATCCTGATTTTTTCAAATGTATTAGTGATATATAATCTTTAATCCTGAATATTTTTGTCGTTTATTATCGTTAAGTTAAGTTTCCATTATTTGTGTTCTGTGCTATTTCTATGGTTTGTTTGTGTAAAACGCCATTTTGGTTGCTGGCTATGAACCGCATCTATATATGTTAGTAAAATTGTATTCCCTTTGTTACATTTTCTTGTGTTCGAAGCTTGTTTCCAATATTTTTAGTTTACCAATGCTAATAGTTACCACCTGGCTTTTGCCTTACTCCCTTTGTAACCTCACGAGTCACGACGACTGAGCTTTGCGAATTACAGTTACTTATTTGATATCTTTAGAAGTGCAGTGGACTGAAGAGTACAGTAACTTCCATTTAAATAGTTTGTTCTACGTAATAGCATTCCCTGAATGAGTAATCCTTTAATATCGACTTTGGACTACGTTGCTGCATAAATCATTAGAATTTTGGATAATTCATAGTTACTATAATCGTCGCTTCTTATATCCATAACTATCTACCAAATGTATGGGTCAGGTTGATAATATTGGAGTGGTTATGTTAGATTTCCCTTCAACACAATCAATTCAACTTCAGTGGTTTAGGGAAAGTTGATTGACAGACTGAAAAGCGTGTGGTTGTTTGGTGTTTTGGCTAGTTCTGTTTTGCTTTCACTTACTTCACTTCTATTAAGGCAAAACCAGTAGATTAGATTGATACACTTTGATCAAACAAATCGTCCACAACTTCTATTCATGATTTGACAAGAGAAAAGCATGAATCATTTGACAAAATAGATTTTAGCCTGATTTTAACATCCCTAATTGCATGATATATTCTACAGTTATATCTCTTGGTTTCCAAGAGACATGGCCTGATCAAGCGGTCGTCAAAACTTCACGGGCTCGAGCGCTACGATGTTGAAGACGACGGTGAAGCATCTCAGACATCTCAGTGAAGAAATCAGCATCCCATCTTTGAATCAACAAAGGATCTTCAGCAAAACATATGTATATCGATGTCACCGCGCTCTCCACTACAACCATTCCTAGACCCACCTGAAAACCACATTGGACCAATGAAACAGATTAAGCAATTTGATTCATGTGGTTGTTGAAAAGAGTGCACAAAAGGGTAAAACTTACAAGGACCATTCCCATCAACATAGCTGTAGATCCAACCATTATAACTCTGTCGCTGTATTTAATCCAAGCCCATATACCAATGCAAGAGCCTGTGATGAGTCCTCCAAAGATGGTTCCCATCAAAAGCACAGCACCAGAACAGTCGTATGCAACAAGTGCCTCTACACCTGTTGACTGAAACAATTCCCACGCGTCTCTTGCGGATCTGTTGAATCCTTTTCCATACACTGCCATCTGAAAATCAACCACAAGTTTTATCATTTTGATTCTCCATCGCTCATAAAAGGTGAGATGATTAGCTTACTACTGTTTTATAATCGACATACCTGGACATAGGCATACTTGTTGAAAAAACGAACTAGAGTTTCAACTAGATGGAACAGGAAATCAACGCAGCAAAGTAGACATTCATTTCCACATATCTTGGACCGGAACCCCCTTATCTGCAAAACCATGTTATCAAGAACTGGAAGAACAATAACGTCTTTAAATGGCAGCAAAATAATATAGAGACTACCTCCCAGCGAAGTGTTCTGATAGCAGCAGTGAAGAGTGACCCGTAACATATGCTCCCAAAAGATGTTGTCACGGCGTACCTAAGTGATTCTATCAAAGTGCTAGGAGGCAACGACGATGACTCTTCTTGACCACATTGAAAGAGAACATGAAACACCATCCCAGAAACTATAACATGGACAGTATTACATAATACAGCGCCTGTCCAGAATAAGCTAACCGAAAGAACCTGCATATATAGACATTCCAACGTTCGAATGAAATCTAAACATGTTTACTTTCAGACTCTAATGAGCAGAAGATAAAAACAGTAACGAAAAATGCAAAACTTGCCAGCTCACCACAAGAAGCCACCATCGTCCTTCATCTCCCATGCTCGATGCCACAACACCAGATGCACCAAAAGACCATAGAGACATCCACAAAAGCATGAAGACTGTGAAAGTATGCGCCACCATTATGACCTTAGGAAGTCCCCAAACCAATTTCAGCGCTTTCCGCAGAACCAGCATCGTAAAGGGAAGTCTAAAAATGAACAACACAAATCATCAGAAATGACAAGTCTTACCAATTAACCATAGCGGTTTCAATCATATTTCAACCTCGGACGCACCTGTCTATAACTGAAATAACATACAAGAACTGCAACAGAGCTCCAATGGCGAATGCGCCGCCCCAGAAGAACTGTCTGCACCAGAAACATAACACGCTAACAACAGCCAAATAGGTCGTTAAGATGTGAACCGAGACTTTCATCATCTCATTGGCGTAAGAGCCGAGGAGCAACGACCAGATCCAACTGATAAAGACTCCGATCCCACCAGCGACAGCATAGAGTGGCCAGTAGTCCTCGGTGAGCCCTTTATGATTCTCCAAGAACCCTTGAGTGTATCTATCAATGTTTAACCTATCTGATATTCTAAACCTATTGAGTCCAAGCACAGCCAGAACAAACCCCAAACATATGAGGTGGATCACGAAGATGGCTGACCAGAATACATCATGCCAATGACGAGACTCACGGACAATGGCTCGGTTTCCATCTCCACTCCTTCGACTCCGCTGAAGTGACTACAAATCATCACAATTGGATAAAAAACATTAGGTGCCACTGAAGAATGAGTGCCAGAAACAGAGATGTTGACTCCAAAAACTTTTTGAGAGAGTCAGAACTTCAAACTGTAATAGGCCAATCTGTGATGACATGGAACTAAAACTACAGAGAGCTTTGTTACATATGATTGATTCTTAGGTGGTCTAAGCAGTAAGCAACGACCCTACATCTTCTTTGCAGTACAATGCAAACAGTTATAGTGATCAAACTCACGGAAACAAGACAGGACTTTTTCATTTCTTTTAAAATAAGTGATTTTGCAACCGACCCGTGATTAAAGTCAGAAAAGCGAAGTAGTTGCCAACTGTTCTTAAAATGTGGGAAACTAGAAACAATATAATCCATAGGTGAGTGGCCGTAAAGATCTAACTCGAAAAGACAAAGACTTTATGCAATGAATTGTAGTAGAAAGCAAAGCCCAGAAAGGGATTCTCAAATCCTAAGACAACCGTTTCACTTCTTTTTTAAAAAAGAAGTGAATCTAATCAAAAAGAGAAACAGATTCCTTAGGACACTTGGAGTAGTAAAAGAAACCCAGATCGAAAGTTAAGAAAGAGTGATAAGAAAATGGATAACCTGGTCGCCGGAGGAGATGGAGGCGTAGTCGGAGGAAGGAGAGACGCTGTTGGTGGAGTCACTCATGACGAGAAGTAGGAGGAGAAGATTCACTGACCAAGAATCAAATTTTCATGGAAGCATCTTTGAATAAATATCACAGAGAGGAAAGAGAGAGAGGAAAGGGAGAATAGTCAAAAGAAAGGGAAACGTGAAGCAAACAAAGGACTCAGAAATGGTTTATGAGTCAAAGAAAGATACTATCTGTTAAGAGTCAAGGAAGAAAACGTTCCCGGCGAGATAATGATGTTTTGTCAGCGACTGAGTTAATTCAGACACAGAGAGAGAGAGGGAGAGAGAGAGAGCGGGAGAGAGAGAGAGAGAGAGAGAGCGGTTCTTCGTCTTCGTCTTCTTGCTTTTAATTGGATAAGAAGCGAAAATAGTTTCGGAGTGGTCGTTTTCGGATCACGCTTTCTCTCTCTCTCCCTCCGTAACTATTCGCTTTTTATTTATTTCTTTTCTCAAAATTGCTTCTCTTCTTTCTTTCTGCTCATTTACTTTTTTTTTCTTTTTATAGATTTTTTTTTTTTTTTTGTCGGCATTCTTTTTATAGATTACAACTGTAAAATTAATTTTGCTGAATACATTACGGCTTAATACTAATACTTCTATGTAAAGTCACACACAAAAATACTACGTGTACGTATAGTTTTCTCAAACTAATGATCATATATTAAGTGTGTTCTTGAAAATACAATTCTATATTCAAATCTGAAACTACCATACCATCGATTTTCTTTCTATTACATTTAATTAATTTTTCGTTAGCTTTTCAAATATACTTATACCATTCTCATTTAAACCCCATACATTCATGCTCTTGTGTTATAAAAATTGTAATCATTTTACAAATTTAGATGGAAGAGCGAAGAAAATTTGGGTTGGTTATAACTGATAAAGTAAGCTCTTATTTATCGAAGCTTACTAGCATTATTGCCTAAAACATTTCTAATTTTCTATTACCGCCAGAAGAAAAGAAAAAAAAAAGATTTTTATTTCACCTACATGTGCAATGGCTACAAAGTCAATATGATGTGGTAGATGTTTATTATGGTACTTATGTAATGTAATGTAAATCCTACTTATGAAATATATATTCAGGTATCAAAAATGATTGGTCAAAATGATCTGCTTAATATACGAATAAACGTACACCTAATTATATTAGTAAAAAATGTTGCCCACCTTGGTGAAAAACAATGAATTTTGGCAGTTTTTTTTGTTTTGTAGCTCTTATGGAGTAAATTTTATGTCTCGCATGCAACTGTGAAAGTAAAAAGAGTACGTTTTTGGATGAACAAAGGAGAAAGTAAAAAGGTTGACATGTATACAAAAAAAGGAGAGAAAAGGGAATAAAAAGAGAACAAAAGTTGTTTAGGACAGAATGATTGACCCGAATGGCTGCCACTTCATTTGTAGTGATGGCAAGTGGTGGCATCATGTCTTCGCCACCTCTCTATGTGCCATGTTCTTCTCCGTTTTTTAGTTTTTTAAATAGAATCATTTAAGATTATATAAATGTGCTTGAGAAAATCACTAATCGTATAAAAATTTAGTATAAGTTCATCTCCCAAGGCTGTAAGCCTGTAGCTGACTATTGTCAAAAAGGATGTCCTGAATAATAAAAGTAATAATTGTTTGTGGAATGAAAAACAGATGAGATAATGAATGAAATTATTAGTGGAATTGTGAAATTGCTCATCTCACTTATTCATACAATTATACTACAAGTTTGAAGTAGAGAAAAACAAAATTAAAGATTTGTTTTCATTTGAAAAATAGAATATCACTCATATGATAAAACAACTTCATTTTTTGGGAATACATTATTCCACATGAAGTCCAAATATATTTATCCCACAAATAAACATTCTCAGTCTAATTATTTGTTTTCACAATTGGTATCGTCCTATAAAGTTCTGCCAGTGCTACTCTTCTGGTCGAGCGGATGAGATCGTAATTGTATTATTTTTAGAGTAGCAAAGTAAACACGTGAGCATATTTAGTTTAAATAATGCTAGGAAATCGTAACCAAAATCATATATGTAATCAAATCAATCCGAACTGATGGTCGTTGCTTCGTCGTGGTCCGGGAACTAATATGATTATGTAACATGAGAAATAAATAATTAGATAAGGGGGTAATTAGAGATTTCAGAATTATAAAAAGAAGAAATTTTAAATTAGCAAAAAAACAAAACAAGGATCCGAGGTTCCGAGTCAACATTGGGCAGGCGAGCAGGAGCATCATCTGAATTGGAATATCAGAAGTTAAAACGGTTCTGCCTTAATACTGAGAGGTGAATAAGAATATTTGTTTCCCCCAATTTAAATCTGTTTCCATTACGTTCGATTATTAGTATTAGGCATACTTGTGATATTTTTTTTGGTAAGTCTATTATTATTAGCGTAATTCGATTTATCAATCAATATTCTATAACCTAAATTCCTACAATTGACACCATAGGTGTAGTAGCGGTTAGAAAAGAAGTCTTTTGGACTCCACACTCGTGTGTCCGGTAGTAAACTTAACTAAATAAATTACATAAACAAAATTGAGTGATTTACACTAGAGTTATTAACATAAAAGGGTACTTTATCCCTAAAATCTAACAAATAGGGTACTTTTTGGTGTAGGTGTACTTTGACGGGTGGAAAAGTCGGGCAAACCCTCAAACGTAACCAAACTATTATTTCCCT
>OVBI01001734.1:0-29155 GCA_900406495.1 Sisymbrium altissimum
AAACGCATCAGTTTTTAACCGCTATACCAGTCGTATGAATCGCTTCATAACACTTAAAACCGCAACCGTATATTTCCGCAAACTCCTGCAACCGCAACCGGTACGGTTAAACCAGTCAAGCCCTTAGTCAGTGTACGTTTCCTTTTTTGAGTATAGAAACGTGACTTGTGCAAAGTCATTTGACACACACAAACATTACCGTAAAAGCAAAACAACAAGCTCCTACATCTTTTTTAGTTTTTTTATTGTGCCTAAAATTATATCATAATGCTGTGAAATTAAAGACATAAGCAGTTATATCTTAAGATCTTTAAACGTATTAAACTGGTACACTATAGCTTTTTATTAGGATTAAGGAGAAATATTTTAATCTTAATTCTACTTCATTGCATTTTCAATCCATAAAAAAGGTATCATAATTATTCATATTTCAGTTTTATATTGTTTGTGTTTTACTTTTACATATCAGATTTACCTATTCTATAAATATGGTGCTTACGAGTACAATATAATCTACTTTAAAATCAAATTAATTAAAAGTTATTGTTGGACAGACTAATTCTCAGATTAGCAAATTCTTTTTAAATTTACAAAATATTATTGTCCCATCGTCCATCTTAGTCAAACTAATTGAACAAAGTTAATTAGTTAAATATGTCCATTTCGTATTGCTTTGATCATTGTTAAATTAATGGACAAATGGTATCGTCCATGTTGCATTGAAAATCATCTTAGCCTTATAAGTTGAAAGCTTTCCCACCGATTGACAAAGCTCACTATTGGATTCAGGATTGACCACAAAGTTATATTTCATTCGGAAGTGGTTTGAAGTTAAGCCATTTGTGCAATCAGAACATATGAAAACTGGTCAAATAGCCTAGTGGAAGAAAAATTGCAGAATAATGCTCCTGACCATGGGTGAAAGACACACATGTGTCCTAAACCGACCTAGAAGACTTGAAATCCTATAAATACACATTATCATGTTATTAGATACCACATCATATCAATTTCATACATCCACCACCACCCATGAATTTCATATATTCTTAGCATTTAATTACTTTGGGAGAAGATCTCATCCTTACGAACTATAAAAGATTTCTAAATCCTTGTTTCTGTACTTTGCTTTTCATTATGCAATTCTCATCTATTATTATGATTTGTTTGATTATATTTAAGTAGTTTTAAATTGAGTTTATGGGTTTCTAAAACAGATCTTATGGATTGTTGATTTAATTAGGATTTTAGATTTAGATGAATTTTCTTAGATGTTCTTTATCTATTCTTACGTTTGACTTATAAACCATACTTGGGTAGCTCTACTTACCAAAAATGTTATTAAATCGCATGAACTAATACCAACTACACGATAAAACTTGGGAAAATTGTGTTTTAGAGCTTTATGAAGTTATCGATCTCGATCTAATTATATGTTTAACTGTGTAGTTTCATGTGAGAGATAAATAATTTGATGTGAGATATGATTAATTAATTGGTGTTGCGTTCCTTACATATTTGTGCAATGCATATCTAGATGAGTTATCCCTTGTTTGATTTATTTATATAAGACTTCCATGAACCAAATTCTATGTTCTGAAAGGTTTGTTTTATTGATTGCTTTATTTACTCATTTTCGTCTATATTCACACAGAAAAATAATTGTCATCGCCTTACCTTTATTCTTATCTAAATTTTGTTTTAAAGCATTTTTTGGTCTCTGAGAATTCAATATTATTTATACTACGATATTTAGTGTACATTTGCAAGACCAACCATGTCATAAAACTCTGACCATTTGATCTTACCATATATTTTCCACTCACAATTGCAATAAAAAAAAGTTTCATAGGTGATGATCATAGCACACAACAAATCCTGACCTTAACTTTGTTCCCAATTTCACATCCACATGCGCTAGATTCCTGAATATTTCTCTAAAATTGTTCACGTGTTGCATAAGATTTGAACTTTCGAACATTTCATCTGGTATAATCTCTGTTTCAGATATAATTTGTAAGAAATCGAATTGGACTTGAACATATTCTATCATTTATCCCAAATCTTTTTAGCAATTTTGAGTTCAACTATCTTTCAGGTGATTATATGACATATGACCTTGTCTAAACGGTACAAACAAATTATTGAAGTCGCCTTCTCACACATCTCATCCTAATTATACTTAATATGAGATCGTTTTAAACTTTTCTTCTAATAGCAAATTCTGCATACTGAGTTACAATATCTATCTTGGGTCGTTTCCATATTTCATTATTCTCATAATCTCAAATTTCAGAGAATTTGTTTTTTAACATAGTTATGATACCATTTGTTATCAATTGGTAGGTGAATAATGAGGTGGTTTTAAAGTATACAAATTAAGGTGAATATTTTTAAATTTAGATTATTATTATCAAAAAAAATTATCAATTTTTTTGTAACCTTAAAAAATGTATTTTGCATCCGGTATTTTTTCTTTTTGATTTGACCAGGTATCTAGACTTCGAGAAACATCCGGTATTTGATTTAATCAATTCTATCAATACATAACTATAAACACGACTCTATATAAACATGACTTTAATAGAGATACAAAATATTTGGATATTTCAACCGTACTATGCGGATACTTTTTTGGTTACTCCTTTCAAACCCTTTTGGAGTACACTTTGATTTTGAGTCAACTCTAACAATCAGTTCATACTAATATTCCCTCCTTTCAACCCTAATAATTTTTTTAATAGCCAACGCTAGTTTCTTACTCACTTTTCTTGTTGTTTTGCGGACAATTTTTCATTTTTCTTTTACTTAGCTTCTGTTTTCTCCTCCAAATGCAACGTCTCATTACTTCGCTGGTCGCAACATTTCTTCATTCACATAGCTTCAGGGAATCATAAAAACATTAAATAGGCATCGTTTATTTGAGTTTTATTTGTCGTGAATGCTTGTGAGCTGTCAATGGTGGTGGAAAATGGGGTCTATAAATGCTACAGATCCCGACAGCATTAACGTTCCGATTTTCTTACAGTCGGCTATTGAAAAATAGGAATAGCAGTAGGACTCATTGGATACGTTACAATTGCCTTTTCTTTTTATTTTTTTTTCCCACCAACGGGTCGTTTTTTCCTGTTCACTAGTCTACCTATCTTAATCATGAGGGCAACAAATTTTCTTAAACATGAAATAGTGATTAATTCAAACCCAGATTAGAATATATTAGGCATATCCGTACCCGATCCAAGTTGTCAAAACTTTTTCGCTAAGAATAACAAAACGAGTGAATTTGATGTATAGCCTTTTAAAAACACAAATTAATAAACTAACTTAACTACTTAAAGAGGAATATGAAAAAAAATAGAGAGAGAAAAAGAGTAAAATTGGTTAGTTTTATTTTATTATGTTTTTTTTTTGTTATTGAACCTAATTCCCCTAGCAATAAATTACCTAGAATAAAATAATTTATATATTTATTTCTTTGTCAAAAAATAAAAATAATTTATTTATATGGATATATGTACATGTTGGCTAATACTATTCGGACATCCAGATCAAATGTTCTGATCACTAGAATTTGATAAGTGACATCTTTTTTATAAGTTTCAAACTTAATCTTATAGCAAAAATATCAACTGGCAATCTCTATTTATAAATAGGAATAGCAGAAGGATTAGATTTGTATTGTGCAGAATAAATAATTGAGTGTAGGATGAACAAAGTGAATGCGATTTTTAAGAGAAATGGGAACAAAATAGTTTTTACAGGACCCATAAGAAAAATGCCCAATATTTTTTAAAAAAAAATCAATTAGGTTATATTAAATAAAAAAATATTGTTTGAGACCTTTTAAAATAAATTATTCTAAGAAAAAAAAAGTTTATATATTTTTTTCTTAATTAAAATTTGGTTTATGTATTTTCATAACTATATTTTTTACAATATTTTCATATAACATAAAAAAAATATCTAATAAAAAAATTCAGATTTTTCTTTTTCCTCACAAACTCTGAAAATGTGAGCCGGCCTTGGGAGATTCAGTCGAATTTATCAAATTTGTAATTCAGTCGTTGCTTCTTTCTTTTTTTTTTGGTCGTCTTAAGATTTCCATTAAAACTAGAAAATGATACAATTTTGAGATGCATTTGTGGGATACTACAAAGCCGGCGGTACACATGTAAACCCCCGGAAACTAAACCCAAACAAAGGGAACTAGACGGAATTAAAATTACAAACCGCAAATATTAAGACCAAAAGTGTTCTTAAACTAAAAATAAAAAAAATTAAGGAAAATTTGACCCAGAGAATTTGAGTAAACAAACAAACAATCCGACAGATCTTCACAACTCCATGAAACGAAACAATCGAAGATGCCCCTGGCTAACCAACGATATAAAGTTTTTTCAACAACCTACTATTTGGTTCTTAAAACCAAAAGACTTCATGTCCGGCAAGATGAGAACTTGAGATCTCCCAGAAGCGGTGGAGTCGACGACCACGACTTGAACGCACCTAGATAGAAGCCTTTGTAGAGATCTCGAACAGATCTGTAAAGTAGCGATGAGAAGCGAACGATTCAAACCAGATACCACGAAATCCAAAAGAGGAGGTGATAGCTCGAACCAGAGAGAATCAGGAACAGGCTTCACTGGAGAAGAGAAGAGAGACGACCAAAAACACCGGACCACAGATTTGACTAACAGATTTAGGAGAGAAAACGAGGACAAAGGCGTTCGCGGATAACCGCACCGTTGAACACAATGATCCGGCATCTCAGCCTCCTTCATCCTAAAACCAGCCAGATCTGAAAGTTAAATCAACTTTAATAGATTTCAAATTTACAGAGAAAATGGATGAGAACACCATGGAAGGCCAAAAGAAAAATAAATAAGAAGGAAAGCATAGAAAATCTCTGACTCCAGTGCTATGTGAGCCACCGGAGCCAGCAACAATAGAAGGCGGCTGTTTTGATACAAAAGGGAGAGAGACGAGAGAATTAGGGTTTTCCTTTGTCGGCTTCATATATCACAAAGTTTTGTCTAAATGACAAATTTATACACATGAATATGGAAAAAAATGTTATTGACAGAAAATTAAAATAATATGAATAAAAAGATATCCCAATTATGGAACTGTTCCACAAGTATCTAACAGCATTTTCAAGGTTTAGAATCCATGTGAGTTTAATATTTCAATTATAAAGTTATATTTTGATAATTTATTATTAATTGATTCGATAATTAAGTGACATCTAGTAAATTGAGATTTTAAAAATATCTGAAAAGTTCTCGTTTGAGAACTTCTCTACTTTTTTTTCCTATTTTCTGTTTTTTATTTATTTATTTAATTTACCAAAACCTTTTTAAAAACTTTATAGATGGAATGCTGTTAGAATACCTTCATTTGAGGTATCTCATATGAGTATCTCATAGTTAAAGGAAATGAAATTAATAAAAAAAAAATTTTAAAAAGAGTGTTGTAAATATCTTAAAAATTTTCATTTGAGATATTCCAAAAACTCTTCATAAACACTTACTTTTACATGAGTGGAGTAATTTTTATTTTTTAGTTAAAATTAAATGAAAAATAATTAATATAAACTAATAATTTTTGTTTATTTGAGAAATTTTTGAGAGTATTTAGGGATGGAGATGTTCTTATAACTCTCTCTATTACTTGTCTTTTAATTTGAAAAGTTTCTAGTGAGTGAAAAAAACTAAAAAAAAAAGAAAATAGGAAATAATGAGAAATCAGATTCTTGAGAATTTTTTAGAACTTCATAAATACTCATTTTTTACAGTTGTCTCCCTGTAAATAGTTTAGAGTATCTTTCATGCTCAGAGACTTAAAATGAAGTTCCGATAAAATTTATATTATTAATTAATATTTTGTTATAATTTAACTAAACTAAAAATTAGTAAACCAGTAGGAAAAAATAAGTTTTCTAAGACTTTAAAAATGGATTTCTAATAGCTTCTCCATCGGTGATATCTGCATAGGGTTCTAAAGATTATTTAAATTAAAAATAAAATAAAAAGAGGTGAGAAGTCAGATACAGTTTCTCCCCACAGAACTTTACAGAATTTCTTAAATTCCCATTATTTATTTGTCTGTATTCTATTGCCTCAACTTTTTATGTTTAATTATATAACTTAAATATATTAAAAATATTGTTGTTAAATTAATTGGATACTCAAAAAGAGTATTTAACTGATAAGTTTGCTCTAAAGTCTCTCTTTTTAGAGATCCATCTTTTTTTCTATTCACTTTTTCTTCTTTTTATTTTAAAATTTATTATAACTCTATATGGAAACTTGTTTTTTTTTTTTTGACAACAATAGAACAAACTATCGAAAAAGATCTAAAGACGCTTCTTTATTCAACTTGGTGGAAACGAGGCAGCATGAAAAACTTGCTTTAATTAACATTATTGTAGAGTTCTAATAAGAGTTCTAAATATTAAAAAAATTAAAATAATTAGAGAAAGAGGAGAGCTTATCCCACTTAGAGGAGTTTTTCATATGGAAGGTGTTTTTCAACCCACTCTCCATAAAGCTTATCACACGTGCAAAGAATATCAAGGCGGATAATTTGGCAAGAAATGTTAGAACTCTCACGACGCAAGCTTTTCATGCGGACTCGGTACCACCGACCTGGATAAATAAACCTTTCTAAATTTTATTTTATTAATTTACTATGTCAGGTTTTGTTGTCAAAAAAAAAAAAATTAGAGAAAGAGGAGAGAAAAGAAGAAAAAACTCAACACAGAACTTCAACAAAAAAAAAATTGGAGAGACTGTTGCTGCATGTGGCATTTTACTATTGGTTAATAATTAAAATTTATTTATTTAATTAAACTAAATAAAAAATATTTATACAATATTTGTTAGAAACTGTTGGTAAGAATTTTACTAATAATGGTGCTCCTCTCTTAAAAAGAAAAAACTTTAATTTTCGTTTTTTAAAAGTTAGATTTAAATATTAGTACTAGATGTTTAGAAATTCTTTTGGGTTTAATTGATGGAGTTGCTCTAATACGAACGATATTCATAAATACTCACAGACTCACACGCTTACATATCGTTGAATGTAATAGTCTTTATTAGACCCAACCTTTAGACTTCTAGATATTTTTGACAAATACAACAGAGCTTCCAAGGAAAATTAGCTGTCACTCATTTTTTCTTGAAGATTGCCTTCATTTTCAATCCGCCACGTAAAACATTGATAACCTCACCTGGTCTTCACGTACGACTGGCTCCATAAATGCACGTTATTGCTACTATTACAATGATGGTATGGATGAATATGATGATGATGATGATGATGATGATGGTAATCATACTCGTCATGGTTCCTACGCTTATAGCAATTTTTGTACCTCCATTTTCTCGCATCATGCTCTCCACTATAAACCTCCTCATTACTCTTATATCTCGAATTTCCTGTACCAATATCATCTTTGATCATCGATACCAGTTGATCACTTGCAGCAGTATTGTCTTTAGGTTCGTCTTTTAAATCGATGACGTCTTCTGAATCACAACAACGTTTTATGGGATTGTCCATACATTTTTGCCCACGCAAATTTCCGTCGGATATTTCGTCTTTTCTTGTAGTGCCAGTAACAAGATGTAACCTTAGCCGTCCATTTTCTCGTGAAGCGTGAAAAATCTCTGGTCGATCGATCATAACTTGTGTAAGTTCCAATCTACCGTCTTTCCTCACCGGCCGGAGATAAAAAGATCTTTGTCCTCGGCCGTTCAACGACGAGAGCGGGGGAGGAAATTCTCTCTTAACCTCTCTCGCTGGCGCCACCACATTCTCCTCCGTTGTCTTCCTCCTCTTTCTTTCCACCCTTTCAGTTTCTTCCTCCGCATGACACATCATCTTATTTTCGACCTCGTTTTCGGACATCTTCATATCGTAACTTTCGAACCCTAGATACTCGGTGCACAACGTTAAACCATTCGCCTCCTCAGCAATTCTTATCCCACGAAGATCCCTTGCCTCCAAAGATCCAATGATCTCGTTATCGTAAAACGGCATAGTTTTGCTGTTGGTCTGGCCAAGGAAGGAGTGAATGCTTCTTTTGTAGAAGCTCATCTTCCTGGTAGAGAGAGAGAGTAACAAGATAGATACATCCTTATTTGTATCATTGTGATGATTGATGAATAATTATAAACTTTTCTTTATTATTTAAAAGAAAAGGAAATAGAGAGAAATAAATGGTGAAGAGATGATCGAAAGAAGCGGTGTTTTGTTTGGTGAATAAAGGTGCCACCGAAGAGTATGACCTGTAGAGATTAGAAGAGAACGTAAGATGGGTCCCCAGGTCAGATTGGCTTTACACTTCTATCTCTTTCACTCCGTTGTATTGGTTTTCTACTTTTATCTCTCTTGCTGTTATAATCCAAGATGTCTACTTTATAGGGGAAGTAAGATAAAAAGAAAGAGGGAAGATTGACTAATTCTTTTACCGATTAACATCTAAAAGGATTAGTCAAAACCCATATCATTTGTTTCGCTATTTATAGGTGGATTTGTGCTTGTGCTTGTTATTTTAAGTTGGGAATTTATCAAATACGAGTAAATGTTGTTAGGTTTTGAAATTATCAAACTGGGGTCTGCTACCAATAATAGATTAATATGAAAATGTAACAGAATTTTAATAAGATACAACTTCACAGCAATAATTTAATAAACACCAATGTTAGACTGTAAATCTCCATTCCGGAGTTAAAAGTCAAATAAACTCTAAATCAAAGATTTGAAAAATTAACATAGAGTAGGTGAATGTCTGCGTTACACGCAGAAAAACACTTATTAAATTATATTTTTCTTTGGATCTCTATAGATTTTATGTTTTTATTGGCGACGGTTTTGTGTGTTTTTTTTTTCTCTTTTTTGTCTGTTTTAGTGGACTGATTATTCATGTTTTTAGTGGACTACTTATTCATGTTATAAAAGTTTCTATATTGAGTTCTTTGTTTGTGTTCTTATTTCTTAAGTAAATTATAATATTGTAATGTATGTTAAGTACAAAGGTGTTTTTGAATGTGTGTGAGAGTAGCGAATGCTCAAAGATCTTTAATTTTATTTTCTAACTAGAAGGTTTCTACAAGTAACACTTGGTGCGGATTATTATGATTTTGTAAGTTAAGTTATCTATTAATTTGTTATATTCGTTTTGTGTATTAATATTATTTTTATGTTGTAATCATTTATGATTGAGTGGCATAATTTTCTATTTCTTTCTTTTTTCTATTGTTTTCGTTTTGTCCTTTTAATTTTTAAGACATATTTTTCAAAGTTCAAATGAAAACTATTAATCATATTCTACTTATATGCTATTAATATTTCTAGTGAAAATTAAAATATAGAAAAATTAACAAAATAAAGTGATGATGTGTTATAATTTTAAGATATGAATAGATGAGGTGGCTGCGTAAGAAGAGAGGAAATATAACTTTATATATATAGATTGTGAGTTTGTATTTTTAAAAATATTGTTAAATGCAAATTTAAAACTTTTACCAAAACAATATTTGAGATTTTCTTGGAAAACCAAATATTAAATTTTCTCATAGAAATATCAAACTATGTTTTTTACAAAAAAAAATAGTTAAACTATATTTTCCTGGTAAAATGGTTTATTAACTACTTCTCATTCTGAGTGTTCAAGTCCACCATTCAGCGATGACATATATAACTCCAACCTCACCAACTTGGATTACTCAATTATTTTAAGTTTATATTGTTGTAAAAAATATATATATATATATATATATATATATATATATATATATTTTTCATTCTCAAAATCTAGTATTTTCCTGCGAAATAAAATTGGTAACACCACACACAGGTTTTCAGCATACATGCATAGTCTTCAGAAATTGAAAAGTTCATAAAACAGACCAAATATTGCGCAAGAAAGACAGTTGTTCTCCAAATATTCATAAACCAATATCAATTGCTTCTTTCAACGCAACATCCTTAAAGTTTCACAAGATTTGGCTGTTATAGAGATGAGAATATGAAAGCATCCCTAATTCATTCACAAACTCTCGGCTTCTTTGATTTAATTTTGAAGACATTTTTTAACTACAATCATTCTTCCCTCTGATAAGACACCCTGCACAGAGAAAGAGAGATATCAACATCTGTCAAAATGTATGCATTTTTAAGTTTTCACAATGTAAAGAAATAAAGAAAGTTGTGAAATAACCAAGTGGTGGTGGTCTAGTGGCTTCCACTTGGGGAGGAGTCGCCCTATTGGTCTAGGCCAGGGATCGATTTCCGCGAAATTGCTAAACATTTCCCTATTTGGCCACACGGATATTGGCCCATGCTTTAGGGCCCATTTGCAAACTGGAGAGAGGGTCTATCCATGGGCTGCACCTCCTCTGGGGGGATTAGTTGGGTTTCGGTCCAGATACCCTCCCGGTTCTTCAAACCAAAAAAAAAAAAAAAAAAAAAAAAAANGTGAAATAATCACTTTGTAATCAGATCCAAATCTACCTATACCAATATTGTTTTATGCATCAAATTTATTTATAGCTGCCTTTATATGATGAAGAGTGAAGGTTTCTATCTGAAGATCTAAACCTTTTAGCTCTGTTTGATGAATATGTAGTTTAGATTAAAGCATTATCATACACAAACAAGTATCCTACACACAAAAATCCTGAAAAGTGTAAATATATAACAAAGGAACAACGTAAATTATCAAATGCTCAAATACACTAATCAAGAGACCAAAAGTCTAATATACATATGTTCATGGCCTACTTGTCACACTTATTTTTCATAAGAAAATCACTAAGATAAGAAAAACGACGATTACTACTACTGTAACTAATTGTAGGATATTCTTCTTGTCATGATGCATGGACGTTTATAATCTGCCACGAGCAAAAGTGTATCATCCTCTATCCGTCAATAAGATTCAAAAATCTATTTTTAAAAGAGTGAAAGCAGTTTAAATAGGAACAACCACTGGGTTCTACTGATATAGCTGAGATCATAGGGCCATAAATTCCTCAAATTGGAATTTAAGTTGTCCCTTTGCCGGTCTACCTCATGCTGATTTTCTGCATATTGTGATTTATTACATGTACCAAAAAAGTCTTTATGATTGGCTTACCGATTCACCAGTAGCCTCTTTGATATTGAAGTTTTTAATCATCAATTTCTCTTGTGTGACAGATAAATAAAAGTCGATTCCGTAAATTTACAGAAAATAGTCGATTTTGTACCTGAAAATGTATATCAAAGTCTCATGAGCCAAGACTGTAGAATGTGTTGTTGTCGGTAGATATGATCTCTGCGAAATGGAGAGACGATGTACTGCCCATTACAAGACATAGGCCATAGAAGGTCAACACAAGAGGAGCAACTTGATTTGAAAATTTTATTATTTTCGATCAAATAACTGAAAGGATGATCCGATTCCTTAGAACTCAGAGAGAAAGTCACTGATCTAATAGAAAGTCTTGACATTTTTCTATTCGAGATGAAATCAAGCTCAGACACACATACAAAAGAATGTAGAATGAATCACGGGATTAGAAAACTTTTTGAAAAAAAGGCAATAACTCAGAAACCAAAATTAAATAATAGAAAAGGAATAAATGATGATAGTGGGAAATATTTGCCATAAATGAATCAAAAAGAAAGGTAAACAACATAATGGATCAGACCAAATATCGGTTAAAAAAGTAGGCAGAGAGAGAGATTAAGAATGCGACTAAATCAGAAACACTGAAAAGGAATAAGATCAAACACTACAAGAAAAAAGCTTCATAGCGACGACCATATTAATCGGAAATTGGTAGGAAATAACTTTTTCTGATTATTTTCCGATATATTTAGTCGCCTTTCGAGTCTCAGAAATAGCCATTTATCGGAAATTTGATGGCAAATTTCGACTATAATTATCGTTAGAAATATATATCGCAACGTACCGATAAATTTTTTTAAAAAACAGGTTGTGATCAAGTTCCGACAACTTCATATATTTTTTTTAAAAAAAACTAAATAATATTTAAAATTACCAAATTAATTGAAAAATTGTACAACAACAAGAAAAAAGAAAACCTAAAAGAAAAAAAAAAACTAAACCTTATCAATGAAATAGGTGGAAAGGATGGTGTAAGTGTGATGATGGAGATAATGGAATGAACAGCAATAGTGGTGGAAGGAGTTATAGTAGTGGCGTTGGCAGTGTAAGGAGTTGCGGTGGTGGTGGTTCAAGGAGCTGCGGTGGTGGTGGTTCAAGGAGCTGCGGTGGTGGAGGTTCAAGGAGCTGCGGTGGTGGAGTTATAGCTGTAATGGTGCAAGGAGTTAAGACAGTGACGATGAAAGGAGTTGCAATGGTAGTGGAGTAGAGAATTTTGCAGTGGTTCTCCTTTACAAAAAATATAGATCAACAATAAAACAAATCTGAAATAAAAAAGATCTGAAAAGTTAATAAAAAAAAAAAGAGCGGTGGTGGAGTTACAGCTGTCACGGTGTAAGGAGTTGAGATAGTGATGATGAAAAGAGTTGCAACGGTGGTAGAGTAAAGAGTTTTGCAGTGGTTTTCTTCTACAAAAAAAATAGATCAGACGTAAAGCAAATAAAACAGATCTGAAAAAGTTATAAAAAAAAAGAGAGTTAAGTTTCAGATCTGCATTTGTTTCTCAAATAGAAAGTTTATCACATTGATTTTGATGAGTTTGTGACAAATTTTTTATTTTTGTTGGCCATTTTATATTAAAACTAAAACCTAACGGGGTAAAAGTAAAGTATACAAAGAGCAAAAAGATAAACTTTAGTTACGTGGCTTCTTCATAGTGAAGGCTCAAACCACGTCATCAAAGAGCCTTCTCTGCTGCTGCAATATACTGTATTTGACAAAAATATATATATGTATATATTAATTAGTAAGAAATTAATCACAAAAATTTCAGATTTGTTTTCGACAAGTTTCTGATGAGATTTTCGTTGTCATACCAAGAAGATTCAATCGTCAATAAATTCCAATAAATTTCAGATAAAATTTTTGAGAAAATACCAAGAATATTTGTTTGTTGGAAATTTTATTCATTTCTGAAAAAAGACCGACGAAACTTTCCAAGAACATGCTGAGGAAAGGGGTTTGTCAAAAAATCTCCGAGAATATGCTGGGAAAAGTTTGTTTTCGTCGGTATGTTATCACTATGTCCTTAATAATTTTTTGACGATTGTTGTTATCGGAAATAATTGGTCGGAATCTGAGGCTTTTTCTTGTAGTGAAAAGAAAAAAGGAAGTGTAATTCTAAAATATCAAGGCCATTATTTTAGGCTTCAATGCTTTTTAATTAATTAATTTAAATTAAAGGACACGTATCACAATATTCCTTGCAGATGTAGCAGTACGTTGGAGAAAATTATTATTTTATTATAGTATATAGATTAAATAAAAGATTAAGATCAAAGTCAAATAGCAAATTCAGATTCACACATGTAGAGATTTGATCCTATCTCTATGTTCACGGAATATGTTGTTTGAGTAATAAAGTAAAGACACAGAGAATTAACGAGTTCATATCACGATGTGTGATCCTACGTCTCGGTCTGGAGTTATACAGCAATCCAGTATCACCACGGATTACAACTGATTTAGGTTTCTTACAAGACCTCTCTAAGCACAAGAAAAGACCTCAACTCCAACGACAACCTTAACCTAAGCCCACACATGCTTAGCTTTATATAGACTAAGACAATTACAAAGATAAGACGGTTTAACCCAACCGTGGCCCAATAAAAAAAACCTATTCCTAGGTGACTAAACCAAGTCGCGGACCAAGTTATTACTCAATGATTTTCATCATCAAAGGCCCAAGCCTAACAAATCTCCACCTTGATGACAATCATTCAGAGTATAACATCTTCATCTTTGCTTACATGTGCCGCTCCAGACAATACCAGCACCTTAGTGCTCTCCTAAGTTGAGAAAGCTCAGAGCCTTCTCAAATTTCTCTACATGAAAAACCTTCGTCAACATATCAGCTGGATT
Source organism: Sisymbrium altissimum (assembly GCA_900406495.1). NCBI lineage: Eukaryota > Viridiplantae > Streptophyta > Magnoliopsida > Brassicales > Brassicaceae > Sisymbrium > Sisymbrium altissimum. The sequence goes on from OVBI01001734.1 coordinate 14,039, forward strand.
CCGCTCAGTCGGGATCTTCGATAAATTCACTTCACCGGAAGCTACAATATCCCTAATAAAATGCATCCTTCTCCTAATATGCTTCGTTCTCTCATGATGGACGTTGTCCTTGGATAAACACAATGCACTTTGAGAATCACACCAGACCTCCACAATGTCTTGCTTGTAACCGAACTCCTCGGACAAACCCCTTAGCCAAATTGCTTCTTTCACAGCTTCTACCAACGCCATATACTCTGCCTCAGTCGTAGACAGTGCGACGACAGATTGACGACTCGATTTCCAGCTAATAACCGTTCCACCTGCCGTGAATACATAACCCATAATCGATCTGCTTTTGTCCAGATCTGATGAAAAATCAGAATCACAGAAATCTTCAATCTTGAACTCCTTTGTCTTCCTGAACACAATCTTTCGATCCATGGTACCTTTTAAATACCTTAGCACCCACTTAACAGCAGTCCAATTTACCATGCTCGGCTTACTCATGAACCTGCTAACCAAGCCGACAGCGTACGCGAGATCACACCTAGTCCCTAACATCGCATACATGATGCTTCCAATAGCACTTGAGTATGGAACACAGCTTCATCATCTCTTACAGCTGACAACTTAAAGTGTGAACCGATAGGTGTAGCAACAGATTTAGAGTCATCCATATTGAATACCTGTAGGATCTTCTTGATGTAACCAGATTGAGACAAGGTGAGAACTCCACCTTCACGATTTCTCTCAGTATCCATCCCGAGAATCCTTCTCGCAGCTCCTAAATCCTTCATCTCAAATCTACTGCTCAACAGATTCTTCACTATCTGTATCTCCTTCATATCTTTTGATGCGATTAGCATATCATCAACATACAAGAGTAGGTAGATGAAACACCCACCTTTGTTCTCTTTTATGTAAACGCAGAAGTCATACTCGCTCCTTTTAAACCCATGACTAATCACAAACTGATCAAAACACTTATTCCACTGTCTCGGAGTTTGCTTAAGTCCGTATAGTGCTTTCTGTAATAAGCAAACATGGTCCTGCTTTCCTTTAACAACAAAACCTTCAGGCTGCTCCATATAGATTTTCTCTTCAAGTAAACCATGAAGAAACACAGTCTTAACATCAAGCTGCTCCAGTTCCTTATCCTCATCTGCAGTAACCGATAGAAGAAACCTGACAGAAACATGTTTTACCACTGGCGCAAACACTTCCTGATAGTCAATAGCCTCCTTCTGAGAATATCCCTTAGCAACCAGCCTTGCTTTATATCGTGGTTCTTCTATCCCAAGTGTACCAGGCTTCAACCTATAAACCCACTCGCAACCAATGACCTTCCTTCCTTTAGGTCTGTTAACTAGCCTCCATGTTTTGTTCTTATCCAGAGAACTCATCTCTTCACCCATACCTCCATTCCAGAAAGTTTTATCCCTGCTTTCCATTGCTTTCTGATAGTCTCTAGGTTCTTCACAACTTATCTCAGCAGCAGTAATCAAAGCAAAACTTACCATATCATAATCATTGAGATAACTAGGAAGCTTAGTGATTCGTCCAGAAGAAGTACGAATCTGAGGTATATTATCTGTCTGTGAACCTCCAATAACTCCACCTGAAGATGAACCTTGGACGTTACCTTCAACAATAGGATCTGTCGGTTCTGAATTTTCGTGTTGCACGACACCATCTGGTGTGTCGTCCGACTCTCTTACTGTGTGTCGTTCGATGCTAACAGGTGTGTCGACCGACACTGTCTCTGAAGTCGGGTTCTCCATCCGAGTTTCTGATGCAGAAACTTCATTCTTCAAGTCTTTAAACACTTTATCTTCTACAAAGACTACGTTCCTGCTAATCAGACATCTTGATTCATCCAGAAGCCACACTTTGTACCCTTTGACTCCTTCCGGATAGCTAATGAAAATACCTTTCACTGCTCTTGGTCTTAACTTTCCTTGATCTACATGCACATAAACCAATAACCCAAATCTTCTCATGTGTCCATAACCTGGCTTTCTTCCCAGCCATAGTTCCTCAGGAATACCACCGTCTAACGCTGATGATGGGCTTCTATTTATTTGGTACACAGCTGTGCTCACTGCCTCAGCCCAGAATTCTTCACCCAAGCCACTCTCATCAAGTATACAACGCACTTTCTCCATGATTGTTTTATTCATGCGTTCAGCCACTCCATTCTGCTGTGGAGTATAAGGACACGTTTTGTGTCTCTCAATCCCATGCTGCCTGCAAAACTCGTCAAAGTCCTGTTCACAAACTCCAACCCATTGTCTGTTCTTAGACACTTAACCTTCTTGCTGATCTGATTCTCAACCAGCTTCTTCCATTCACAGAACCTTATGAAAGCTTCACTCTTAACATACAAGAAAAACACCCACACTTTTCTAGTGTAGTCATCGATGATAAACAGAAAATACTGTTTATCCGACAAACTATGAGTAACCGATGGAGATCCCCAAAGATTTGAATGTACATATTTCAGCACTTCACCCGAGTTGTGCTTCCCAACGTTGAAGCTCAGTCTTTTGGTCTTCCCCATTACACAACTTTCACAGAAATCCATCTCCCCAATCTTTCTCTTGTCAATGATGCCCCTTTTTGCTAGGATCATCAGATTCTTCATGCTCATGTGTCCCAACCTTCTATGCCATAAGACAGTCTCATCTTGCCCTGGCTTCCTGGTAACACTATTTGACTGTCCTGTCACAGTCTCTCCATCAAGCAAATACAAAGAACCACATAAAGTGCCTTGAAGACCAATCTTCCCGTTCTTATAGAACCTTGTCTTTCCATTACCTCCAGCATGTTCAAACCCAAGTCTATCAAATAAAGTAGATGAAATCAAATTTCTCTTGAGTTTCGGAATATACTTGACATTAGTCAATGTCTTAACCGTGCCACCTTTTGCACTGATGTTGACTGAACTAATTCCTTCAACAACAATACCAAAATCGTCTGCAAGTAGCACTTTCCCAGAGTTGACCTCCTCGAACGTAACAAAACAGTCTCTCCTTGAAGTCAAGTGATATGAAGCACCCGAATCAATCACCCACTTCTCTTGATGCCAATTTTCCGAGACTGATAATGCATCAACTCCTGCTGATTGATCGATGACAACTGCTGCAGTGGCATCATCAACATCCCCGCCTTTCTTCTTCCAGGCATAGCAATCAGCCTTCTTATGTCCATCCTTCTTGCAGTACCAGCAGTTAATCTTTGAACCCGAATTAGACTTGCTTCTGCTTCTATTTCTCGAGTTTCGTTGATCCCTATTTGATTGTCTCCCACGAACCACATAAGCTTCTCCAATTTTCTGTGAAACCAAACCTTTAGCTTTTAGCTCGGTTTCCTTCGATTTTGCAGCATTCACCATGTCTTCAATAGAGATGGATTCTCTACCGTACTTCAATGTCTCCTTCATGGAATCATACTGGGGTGGTAAGGAACTGAGTAAGAGAATCGCTTGTACCTCATCCGCAACCGTAACCTTCACACTAGCCAACTCCGAAATAGTCTTCAAGAAGTCATCGACGTTTTAATCAATTGACTTAGACCCATCCACCTTGAATGTATAAAACTGATACAACAGATGAATACGACTCGGTAGAGTCTTGGTGTTGTATAACCTTTCTAGTGCTTCCCAAAGTTCACGTGCCGTTGTACATTCTTCTGTTTTTCTGAGAACAAGATCTCCTAGATGGAGAGCCAAGATATCCATAGCGTTCTCTCCTCGTTCTCTCTTCTTGAGTTCTTCTGCCTTAATTTTTTCTGCATAATCTTCTGGTGATTCATCCTTTTTCTTAATCATGGTGCAATTAACTCTCCCTTCAAACCCTGAAGATTCATGTGAACTAACATCCTTCTCTTCCACATAGAGAAGTCACCTTGTACATCAAAGACAGCTATCTTCACATTCGCCTTCGTTTCTGTAGACATATCAATCAACCGAAAAATACTCACTTTCTGCAGTTACAGCGTCGCCCGACACGGATGGAGTGTCACCCGACACAAACTCTGATTGTCGATTCCTTACGAACAGAAAACCCTGCAGTTACAGCGTCGCTCGACACGGATAGAGTGTCGCCCGACACAAACTCTGATCGTAGATTCCCTTCGAACCAGAAAACCCTAAAACCGTCGCTGCCTTTGTTCCCTAGCGCTGACTCTGATCCAAAACCTAAACCTCAGCAGAAACTTCTCTGACCTTGCTCACAAACCTCAAACCTAGGCTCTGATACCAGTTGTAGAGATTTGATCCTATCTCGATGTTCACGGAATATGTTGTTTGAGCAATAAAGTAAAGACACAGAGAATTAACGAATTCAGATCACGATGTGTGATCCTACGTCTCGATCTGGAGCTATCCATCAATCCACTATCACCACGGATTACAACTGATTTAGGTTTCTTACAAGATCTCTCTAAACACAAGAAAAGACCTCAACTCCAACGACAACCTTAACCTAATCCCACATATGCTTAGCTTTATATAGACTAAGACAATTAGAAAGATAAGACGGTTTAACCCAACCGTGGCCCAATAGAACAAACATATTCGTAAGTGACCAAACCAAGTCGCGGACCAAGTTATTACTCAATGATTTTCATCATCAAAGGTCCAAGCCTAACAACACAAAGTGAAGCCTACATTGTCAAATTCGAAGTCAATTTCGGAGTGGATTTAAACCATTTTGAAAAGAAAAGAAAAATAATAATGCACTTTGATCATAAACAACTAAATTCACAGATGATATCATTAAATACGAAATCAGATAGAGTAAATAGCGATATAAAATATAATTTTATTTCATGCTATAAAAACAGAAAAAAGCATATGAGAGAAGAAAATTTCCATTCGACTCAGCACACTCAATTCATTAAATTTTTTACTCACTTCTCTATGTTATTATTCTTATAAAAAAAAGGGAAATTTCTAAAACTACCGCTTTAATGATATCAATTTGCAAAGATACACCTATTTAAATGACCATGCTGAGCGAGTTGTCGAGGTTGCCGAACAAGTTGATAACGACCATGACGTTGGTAGTAAGGCATATCTTGATGTTGAAATTTTTTTTTTCTTTTCAAGTTACCAAATTTTGGAGGATGCTGGCATTGAATCTCCACCAGATTTTATTCTTCTTGATTTCTGGGAGAATTTCTTCCATCTTCTTTAACTTAATGCACACTGTCTTGAGTACTTTGAAAATGTTCTTCTTGTTTCTGATGTAATTTTTCAGTATGGGCTTCGCAGGTTGAGCTTGTGCATCAGTTAGTTCTTCATAGCTTAGGTTGACTAGTTCAACCGTTTGTTGTTTAGTCTTCGTGAATCGTTTCTCTTATATCTAATTCCTGATCCAATTCAACTAAATTATCTGCTTTTGATTTTCTTGTCTTATATGTACCTGAAACACAATGAGAAAAAAAAAATTGTTTGTTTAAAAAAAAAAACTGAAATAAAACTTAAAAGAATAAGAAATAATTATTAGAATAATGCTGAAACTAGGTATATTGCTAAAAGAAGTTTTAAATTATGGGTGAATTTAATCAATATATATCAAAGATGAGAAAATTAGGTGGGAGACATGCATAACTTGGTATTTAGAAAGTTGGTATTTTGCAGACGAAAAACATCCTACTCACCCCTAAGTTTAATAGCATATAACATTCCTTTAGCTGCAGAGTTCATTTAACGAACATGTTTCCAAATATATCCGGTGGCGGAAGAGTTTGAGAAGATATTAGAATATTCGATGAGGAAACATAATGATGTTAAAGGTTATTGTGAGTAAACAGTGCGTCAACTTGAGCTCCACTTACCTGCATTTAAAGTTGACGGAAGCTAAATTCAACCCCAAAACACCAACACTCTTGTTAGAATAGAGAGATAACGGCCAGCAGCATTTACGACAGTGGGAGAAGTGGTTGAGAGAATTTAATTCAGAGGTAAATGCTTTGAACGAAAGAAACCTATTTAGACAGCACAATAATCTTCACCCTCTGATTTTTCTGTTTCAAACTCTCTGAAAGTGTAACGTGTCTGGGGCACAAAAATGTCTTCAGGTGTAAGGTGGTCGCAGGAAAGTAACCATGGCGTTGGTTATCCGGGTCGTACACGGAAGATGGGTGAAGACAAAAGAAAGGTGGTGGGATCACGAACCAGATGCCGATGGAGGACATTACTCGATAACTCTAAGTGAGAATTATGGTTTCCAGAAACTACAGGGAGAAGTGAAGTCGAAATTGAAGCTGAGGGACGAAGATGAGGTAGAGCTGACATATCAATGGCCGCAGTGGATGCTTGGGCAAAACTGGCAACAAGCATTGCCAACTGGTGTTGAAGATGACGAGGATACGGCTTTGTTCTTGGCGATACAGGCAAGTTTACCAGAGTTGTTCCTCCGAGCTCGTGTGAAATTTGGATGACAGGTCGGAAAAGAGAACAACACAGGTGTAGTTAAAGGTGTTGGAGGGCAACTATATTAGCACAACCGACTTCGTTCATTTTAGCAGGTAATAAAAAAGGCTGAAAACAGGTTATTTGCATTTATTGTAATTGAAAAAAATGTAGTGCTCACAATTGTATTAGCAGCGCTAATGGAAAACCGGCCTTCTATGGGTCGAAAGAAAGGTGACATTGAAGCGGCAGATCAAGACGAAAGAGTACCGCAACACCCTGCGTATCGTTACGGGCCGGGCATTGAAGGTGGACTAGCAAATGCGTTAGGAGGTAATTGAATATAAACGTTAAATAATGTATTGAGATTTTCTGGATGGTAAATAAGTATAGTTGAAATATAAGAAATATTTTGAAGATTCTGCAGAGAATCGGGAGCAGCAGGAAATTGATCCGCGGGTTGCTTATACAAAACCAGGACATAACACCGGTATAAGTTACCGGGTAACAACAGAGGTTGTCGCGCCAATACACATACAGGGTAAATTTAAAACACGCAAACTATGTTAACTTGTTAAATTCCAGAAGATCAAACTAACAAAGGTTCTGTATATACAGGAAGCGGCACTGTGGATTCGCAGCTAGGGAGGGCAAAACCAACGTACAATACAGGGGGACAAACATCCGCATTTACTCCCTACTCAAGACCTGTTACGGGGGGAGCAGGATTAAACGGAAACAATAACATGCCACAACAGCCATCGAGGGATGATGTGGAAAGTTCTACGGAAGTCTTGCTAACACAACCGCAAAAAAATCCAAGCTCGTCAGGGTCTTCGCCTACGTCGAGGGAGAGCATTCCAAGCAGCGATTCCTCTTCGAAAAACACACCTCTACCAGAATTGATCCAACCTTACGGTAACACGATGTCTTTAATAGGTTTGAAACATATGAGACCATTATTGGGAAATAGCAAATTATGGGAAATAGATATATCGTGCTAATGGTGATAGAAAAAATTGTATTCCAGGCGATGACATGCGAGCACGCCATTATTTCACCTCCACTCCAGCCGCAAGACCTCATGTCCCCATTCCTACAACGAACAGACAGGGAGAAAAGGTTACAGCAAATGACGCGCGAGGTCAAAATGTAGGAAGGGTGGACAAGGGAAAAGGGATAGCAGAGGAACCGATAACCGTGTCCGAGATTGGTGGCTCGTCAAGTAACCCGGTGATTGTAAATGATAATGAAAGACCCTGCAATGAACCGCGAGTCATTCTAGATATACATGATGGCGATACGCCTCCTTACTTTGATGACCCAACCATGGAAGGTAAAACAACCTAGAGAGATCGTGAATAAAGTACTTGATAGTTTTGCCATCGAAGACATGGGTTTAACCAATATTTTGTTTCGTTGCTAATGAAGTTAAGATGCAATTGGGAATGATGGGTTTTGCAGTTATGATATTAAATATCTGTTCATGTGGAATAGATGCATTGCAGCGAGTTATAGGTTATGTGGACTACGAGGAAGATGAAATTTTTATCGGCAGAGTCTTCAAAACTAGAGATGACTGTAGGCTAAAACTGGCTATTCACGCTATCAACCGGAAATTTCACTTCATCTATGCCATGTCGTGCTCATTGGAGATAGTTGCCATATGTATAGGACACGGCTGCCCTTGGCGCGTGTACGTACGGAAACTACATGACAGCGAGAGGTTCGAAGTACGCATTGTAACTCTGCAGCATACCTGCACTCTGGACGCGAGGGGAGATTTTCATCGCCAAGCCTCGACTTCGGGAATTGGTAACTTGATGAGGGCCCGATATGGGGAAAGAGGGCGCGGCCGCCGAGCAAGTGAGCTCTGCCGGATGCTAAGGCAAGAGTACAGCTTGCACGTCAGTTATTGGAAAGCATGGAGAGGTAGGGAGATAGCCATGGACAATGCCAGGGGGTCTGCGATGGGGAATTTCGCACTCATCCCACCCTACTTTAAGTTGTTTACTGAAGTAAACCCCGGATCTGTCGTGGGGCTTGAAACAGAAGTGGATGAACGAGGTGTAGAACGATTTAAGTACCTTTTCTACACGATTGCAGCCTGTGGGAAAGCATACAGGTATAAACAAATCAAAATTGAAATAACTGGGTAATATGGTTAACAGGGTAACAATTGTATCTGGTAACACGTTTCCACATTGGTGTACAGGTATATGAGAAAGGTAGTGGTGATAGATGGGACACATTTGAGTGGCCGGTATGGAAGATGTTTAGTAGCTGCCAGTGCTCAAGATGGTAACTTCCAAGTGTTTCCTCTTGCATTTGGCATAGTGAATAGTGAGAATGATCATGCGTGGGAGTGGTTCATTAGAAATCTGAAAGAGATTGTACCAGACGAACCGGACTTGGTCATAGTCTCTGATCGCCACTCGGCCATATATTCAGCGATCAAAAAAGTAAGTAATGCTGCTTGTGAATGAAAAGTTGTTATCTGTTATTGTTGATAGATCGATAATATTGAGACACAGATAGTATAGATGAATATTTTTGTTAATGTGTTAGCGAACAAATAATGTGGTATGTATTTATAACGCCCCGACCGCCCCTACCGGTGAGTCACCCATCCTTCTATCGGGCTCGTGGGTCCCACCCCTATCCGACGGTCGGTGCGTTAACCGGGAGGCTCGAAAGTCATGAAATATTGTCCCTACAATCACCACATGACAGTTCCCCGTATTTTGGCCTCACTCACACGGTACCGCGAATGACTTCCCGGTAGGTCACCCATCCTTTGACTACTGCAGCTCAAGCACGCTTAACCCTGGAGTTCTCTCTGGATGGATAACCGAAAAGGTAAGTGCACTTTGGTGACATAGGTAGCCAAATCAATTCTTTTAATCTCTCTCACATATGTTTCCATATATACCAGAAATCGGGATGTTACAATTCACCCCCATTTAAGAGCGCAACATCCTCGTTGCGAACCCATACCAGTCCAGTCCCAGAACGCCTCTCAGGTCAGCACTGGGACGGCTAACCAGCTCTGATACCACTTATAACGCCCCGACCGCCCCTACCGGTGAGTCACCCATTCCTCAGTCGGGCTCGTGGGTCCCACCCCTGTCTGACGGTCGGTGCGTTAACCAGGAGGCTCGAAAGTCATGAAATACTGTCCCTACAATCACCACATGACCGTTCTCCGTATTTTGGCCTCACTCACACGGTACCGCGAATGACTTCCCGGTAGGTCACCCATCCTTTGACTACTGCAGCTCAAGCACGCTTAACCCAGGAGTTCTCTCTGGATGGACAACCGAAAAAGTAAGTGCACTTTGGTGACATAGGTAGCCAAATCAATTCTTTTAATCTCTCCCACATATGTTTCCATATATACCAGAAATCGGGATGTTGCAGTATTGTTCTAATTATTGACATATATGCGTTAACGGATAATGAAGGTACAACTATAACACATTCGTAACTCGCTTGTTCTGAGCAGGTTTATCCCATGGCCTCACACGCAGCGTGTCTGATGCATCTTCAGCATAACATCCAGACACTCTTTAAGGTAGAAGGACTAACCTACCTTGTCTCTCAAGCTGGAAGGATTTACAGGCTGACGGAATTCGATGCAATATTCCGAGAGATAAAGGGAAGGCAAGGTTGCACTGCCTATCTCGAGAAAGTTGGATTTGGACACTGGACACGATCCCATTTTGTTGGCTAAAGATACAACATCATTACCAGAAATATCTCAGAACTACTAAATAATGTGCTCACCATGGCCCGGGATTTTCCTATCGTGTCAATTTTAGAGTCAATCAGAACGATGATAGTGACGTGGTTCGCTATAAGGCGAGAGGCTGCAGCACATGATGCCGATGTTGTAAATCCAAAGGTAGAAGGGATGTTGATTAAGAATTTCGAGAAGTCAGCTGGGTGGATTGTGACAAAAATCTCTGACGGCATTTATGAAGTTCGAGATGAGGTTGGAAACTCATTCGTGGTCCACTTATGAAAGCAGACCTGCACATGCAGGGAGTTTCAGCTGCTATAAATACCTTGTTCGCATGCGATAGCAGCAGCAGTACAAGAAGACATTAGGGTGGAGACCTTGGTAGGAGTACACTACACCGTCGAATACCGTCGGCTAAGTTATGCCAGTCTGATAATGCCGGTGCCTGATATTAGTGGTCTAGCTCCATTTGCTTTGGATGTTGGAGGAGGGAAACTTGCACCACCTATTTTCAGGCGTCCACCGGGAAGGCCACGAAAAAAATGGTTCTTTTCGGCTGGGGAGTTCAAGGTAAGATTTGGAAAGTTGATGAGAACCTGTAAATTGTCATAGCTATATTTAGGTATTTAGAGGTATCTTTGTTAATTCGTTAATGGTTTATATTTGGCATCTTAAAAGAAGATGAATAAGAGGAGATGCACACGGTGCAGTGTACGCGGGCACAACAAATCTACTTGCAAGTTATGGACAACTGTAAGTAATATAGATAACATCAAAAATGCATAGGGATCGACATAACATCTGATAGCGGATAACTGTGTTGGCAGGATAACTGATCGGAGATGACTGTTTTAAACTTTTTGGTGCGGCGAAAAGGCGGTTGAAGACAGCAGGTGTTGCTCGCGTCTAAGGCGAGCTTTGGAGATGTGATGAAAAGTAATAAAGACAGTTGTGCATTTTGTTTGTAAAAAGTAGTTAACTAACTGTCAACTCCAACAATGTAAGATATTTAACGCCTCATGGACTTGATATATAATGAAAAATGACGCCTGGTGTTTTAAGATAACTGACTTGAGTAATAAGCTTAGAAGGAAACTGACCGAAATCGGTAACGCAAACAGAAAGATGGACTACAAAGGTAGTACATTAAACCGAGGGTTGACTTTATAAACAAACAAACAAAAAATGGAGTTGGGCTGCTTAATTAAGCATGTGGAAGTTTAAGAATGGTCATATAGTTATCCAATCGTTACATTTCTTCCGTTGAAGTTCGATTCTGCTAATAGCATTAGCAAGAAAAAAAAACAGATTAAGACCACGGCTGAACATAGACTTTGGAGATCGCAAAATATTAACAAAGAACAGTCGCATTGTGCATTTAACAGAAGTACACCCTTTTATATAGACAGACAAGAAGTACATTCTTTTTTATAGACAGACAAAAAGAGGATGTAATGCCGAAAGCAGAAAAACAATGTTTAGATGATGCAAAAGTGAAATTTTTGCATCTACTTGAGCAAGTACGAAAGTACATGTAACATGATTAGTTCGACAACGACAATAGACAGGTCACGGCGATTAGCAACAACTTCTTTGAGCATCGCCATCTCGCCTTGGTTCCGCTCCAATAGCATCTTCATCTCCTCGTCTTTCTCTTGTACCATAGTCCTTAACTGGGTGATACCTGCTCCATAGGCTTGGAATGCTGGGTTATGCATAGAGATTACAGGAGGTTCATTTGAGGTTGCAGCGGTACTTCTCAACTGTAAGCGTTGCTCTTTGACCTGGGATTTAAGTAAGACCAGCTCCTCTTCGAAAGCGTCGTCCCACCATTTCCAGCGGTGATATGGATGCCACGGGTTCTGCTGATATGTGTAAAGAGAAATACAAAACAGTTTCTGAATCATCTGTGCCTATATGTATGACTGCAAAAAAGCCCTAACCTCCGTTGTCGGACAAGTGTAGTATTTTCTTCCTCGGGTTGCCTAATCAGTTGATTCTTTCAACTGTACTCGAATCCTGCAGTAGCAGTGGACGGGAATCCCTATGTCGGCGTCTGCTCTTGCACAACCTCTATCGAAACTACCTCGGGATGACGAGCTTTGGCTGTAACTAATAGGCATTTTCAGTGACTTGGGTTAGACAATTGAGTAGGCGGCTGCCCTAATTACCTTTATATAAGCTCGTTGTAAACGATGACTTGCAGCCACGTGGCTAAATACACTGTAAGTGAGAACCTAGGTTTGGGAAATGGGACACCATGTACAATACTGAAAACCAATAGCCATAACTGAAAACATTATTGCCGGGTATAAAAAAGGATATAGCAAAGTTTGTTAAAATGGTTATACTATAAACATGTTAACATGTAAATATCGATGCCGATTAATAACAGAGTAGTTAGGAGAAAGTGACAAAATGAGAGGGAAAGTGTATGTAACAGAACAAAAATGAAAAATTATCTAAAGTACCTAAACAAAAGCCGTAACTAGAAAAATTGTTGCCGGGTATATAAAAAGCATATACCGAAATTGGTTAAAATGGTTAGGCTTTAAATATGTTAACATGTAAATGACGATGGCGGTTAATAACAGGTAGTTAAGAGAAAATGACAAAATGAGGGGGAAAGTGTATGTAACACAACAAAAATGAGAAACCATCTACAGTACCTAAAACAAGAGGCATTGGTAGAAAAATTGTTGCCGGGTATATAAAAAGCATATAACAAAATTGCTTAGAATGGTTAGGCTTTAAATATGTTAGCATGTAAATTCAGATAGTGGTTAATACCGGTGTATGTGCGAGAAAATGACAAAACGAGAGAGAAAATGTATGTAACACAACAAACACAATAACCTGAAAGTTAACGGGGTAACATCTTTAACGAACTAACAGTTCAGAAAATGGGTTAAACTACTACAAAGTCAAACATGGTAAGCTTGAATCAGCAAAGCGACGAGCTTTTTGCACTCATAGTCAATGGAGGTGATGTCGAATTGTTTACATGCGTCTAGACCCCATACCCCATGCGCCTGAATGAAAAAAAGAGTCAACACAGCCGAGTCCCACTCAGTAGAGGATTGCGGTATACCAGTGAGCCTCTCGATGCAGATCTGGGTTGTATCCACCTGAACAGTTGGGTCAATCGCTGCTGCCTATTTTATCAGATATTGAAGCATTTCGGCAAAGGGGTGGATATCCCTGATGACGGCAAAGTCGTTGTGCATCGATTACCTCGAATCCAACACGTGCATTGTCCGGCGTTTTAGACTAACAACCAAAGCAACCCAGTGGGACTTGTTGAAGTTGAAGGGCATGTACAAGACATTGGTTTCGGTGAGTATGTTGACACGGTCGGCGTCCCCGCATCCAACGACAATATCAACCAACGACTTTGGAAAGACAAAGTTGCCACGAGTAACTGCATCGCAAAATTTAGGATATTGTCGATTAATCAAAGAGACGAACTTGGAGTCGAGAACCTCGATGCGGAGATGTTGGCCATCTTTGGAAATGGAACGGAAAATTTTCCTCACAAACTTCAGTAGGGCATCCATGACCTAAACATTGTTAACATGTGATAACGTTAATAACAGATAATAGAGTTAACTAAACCAAAACATTAACTATGTTACCTTTAGGATAACTAGATGAATCTAACTATGTTAACGGCTAAAATTGAAAAACGGAGGCGTTTGTAGGACATCGAACCTTGGCTGTAACATGTTTTTTCAGGGAGATGAAATCTGTGAGTTCTTTTGGTGAAAGCGTCACCGAGTTTCCGAGTTTAACAGGCATGATGATATGATCATGGACATCACCATAGCTGAGGAACCAGAAGAAGAACCAGAGCCAGAGGGAAGGATGACTCGTTCCAAAACAAAGGCAATGGCTAAGGAGCTCAAGGAGGACACGGCTGCCAAAGAACCGGAGCAAGAGGGGAGAGTCACTCTTTGTTGTTTTTAAAGAACGCTTTGTTGTTTTATTTTTTTAAGGACACCATGCTGTTTGCTGAATTGTTTTAAAACAGCATGTTGTCCAGTCTTAGGGTTTACTGCCTTGTATTAATACCTTGGTCCACGCCAATTTGAGAGGCAGTGAAGAATAATAGAGTAACCACGTTTTTGGTCTTGTCTTCCCTCACCTTTGAACTCTTGAATCCATTCTTGTGATCCGAGTTTCATACCACCTAGTGACCTTGAAACTCTGCTATCTGTTACCTTCATCTTACCACTAAAAACTTCACCCATGAAACCACCGGATACTTCTTGTTACTTTGTTACTTCCGCTTCTTGGAGTTGTGAAGAACCCACGTACCATCGCTGGTCGAGAACCGAGTCCTCGACCATCCGGGAAGAACCGCGAGTAGTCCCGTCCCTCCAGCACGCAACCGTCGGTCCATTCACGTCCTGGTCCATTATTCCTCGTACCGCGTCTCATCTCCACCAAATCACCACACGTCATCATTCCTTTCAGCCTTACGTTGGAGTGTTCCAGGGAAGATCGTGTCATGTGGTATCAGAGCCAACTCTGAACCAAAGGCTGAACAAAACTCTAAACCCCCTCTTTCCTTTTCTTAATTTTTCGCCTAAAGTTGTCTAGAACCCTAGGTTTAGTATTTTTCCTTTTTGTTAGTGACGTGAATAATAGAAATTTTAGGCTTGTTCCTTTTTCCTTTTACCTTAAATTCGTTAGACTTCTTGTTAATAGGAATTGTGATTTTTCCTTTTTGCTTATGTACTACTTCCTTTTGTCAAAAAAAAAAGAGAAAATTGCCTAGGTTTCGGATTTTTCCCTTAGGAGCTTTTACTTTGAGTTGTTTGTGACTATTGCAGGTACCATGGAGCTCTCAGCTGAAGCAATGGAGGCTCTCAACCAAGCTATGGCTTGGCAGATTAGAGAAGCCAACCAGTCCGTGGTAAACCAGTTCTTGCAGCAGATGGAGCATCTCAGCAACAAGTTTGATGCTCAGCTT
>OVBI01001735.1:0-29099 GCA_900406495.1 Sisymbrium altissimum
ATAATTTTATTGGGACCATATATTTACATAGGGGTTTCAAAAAATTATTATCTTATTATCTTATCGAATTTTATTAAATTTTACAATGTCCCAATTTGGAACCAGAAAAATTTATTAATTTATAATGATTATTAATTTATTGAACATTAATTTATAGAAGTTATACTTTACTAGTTCTTTCGTTCTTTTGCTTCGACAACATGTATTATATCGAATTTGAATATGCAAGCATGGTGACACAATAACTACACATGAACAAACTATTAGAGTATATATATCTTAACTAATATTGTGAAAAATATATATTTTTTAATCGACATAAAATTCTAAACTACTTATAATTTCATTTGTTTGCATTATTTTTTTAATTAGGATATTACAAACAAGTTTATACCCCATATATAAAGTATATACTATAAAGGCGGCTACTACTATTTGTGCTTAGTAATATATTTGAGGTTTATTTTAAAAATTAAAACTAAAGCCTATATCAATTGATGCCCACACTATCATATTATAAACTTTATAGGGCATACTTTATGTGATACGAAACAATAAAATTTTCTTAAGAATTAAATAACATCCAAATCGTGCGTTTGTTTACAAAATGATAAGAAGGTCACGATGCTTTAGTTTATTTTGGGTGATATTAATCTATATTAAACAGAAAAGAATAACAACAATATACAATAGGGTCCATTTGGGTCGTGTGATAAGTCATTAGTTTTTGGCGTTATTCGTAAAAATACGATTTGCTTTTAACAAAAAAAGAATGCTTCACGTTCGCCGTCTTTTGATCGTTGATAAAAAGACTATTATATGATGCCATTTTCAGCCGATTATCCCCGTTTGGGCCTTCACGTTGGTCGACTTTTAGGTCGAATGCTTTTTTTCATATTGCTTTAAAATGATTTATAAAATAGTGATTTAGCTCTTTATACGTGTGTATTGTTCGGTTAATCCTATTAAATTTTTTTTATATGAATAAGATTTCATCGGAATCTGTCTTTTTCACTCATGACCTATCATCCATGGGCCGATCATAGTATTAGGTGTTTGGTTTACTGTAAAGCATGATTAATCAAAGATACAGGACCTTTCGATAAAGTTTATTTTGTTGTCACTGAAATTGATTGTAAGACCGACGCTTTAACTTAAATAGCCAAATATATATATAAAAATTTTGAAGTTTTTGAGTTTATTAATTAGACTAAGTAAAAAAAACTGTAAAACTGCATAGGGTATCAATTTTCTTGCAATGTTTAAAACTGATAAATTGATGAGAACAAGGCATACAAAAAAACTTTAGAAAGAAGTATTAATAATTCTCACACAGCAAAAAAATACAAGATGCATAAACTTAGATTGGATCAAATATAATATGAAAGTAGTATACTGAATAAATATCAATTTCTTAATTATTTTAAGATTTGTCTAGATCTTTATTAATTCTTGATGTTTCCATAGATTTGATATGAACGATCTTCATCTTCTAATAAACATTATAGAAAAAACATATATAACTATCATACAACAAATAAATAATATGGTTTTGTTGCTTTTGTATTGCTCAAAGCGTATCAAAGGAGTTTTATTCAAACGGCCGGGCAGAGATAATCTCAAGTGTCGACGATGCTTATATAAAGGAAACACTGCATGTATGATGTATCTACTGTATCGGGTTTCATAACTTATAAACGAATTTCTAAAGTTTGTTCATTCACACAATTAACACAAAAATATTTAAACAGAAATGTATTCGCCTTAATCATTCTCTCGCCCTCTCTCTTGTTTAGCGGTTTACAAATTCATTTTGTTCATGGGCGAATTCATCATAACAGTATGGCATGCTCTCTGATTTATATCTTTCTTAATTTTAAAATGTGATTGTACGGCATGTATGGACACATAATTCAAAACATTCTGTTTACGTCATTTTTCTTCATATTATTATTGTGTAATGAAAATTACTTCTACTGTTTATTCCAATCGTCTTTAGTTTATAAAAGTTTAAGCCACCTATGAAATCCAGCGTTTTTCTTATATTTTTTTTTTTGGGATCAAGTATTGTTAAAATTAAATAATCGTTATAATTATACAACGTCAAGCATATAATAAATTCAAAAATCAACTTCCTAGAGCTATGACTTATTGATTTTACTATGGATTCTTTTACTTAACTAATAGACACGTATGATTAAATCATAAGAAGAAATCAAAGGACCATCTTAACATATCGCATCCAATATTTTTATTTTTCTTGTTAACGGATTTATTATATCAAATAAACGTAAGAAACTTCGTTTAATCACAAAAAGGTTCCTTTCAATTAAGAAACCATATGTGAATGACATGTAAATTCTGTTTTTTTCATTAGTCTTCAACAGTTAAATCCTTTATTCGATAAACTAATCACGATCAATTTAAAACAGGACCTAATTATGGGACGAAATGCTTCTATGCACGGACAATCGAGGTCGACCGCATCTAAAAGTACTTTCCTTCCATTATACTGTTTTGTCGATTAATACGTATTTTTTGACTTTTTTATTTGTTAAAAGTCAGACGTATTGGTTTGTTTACTTTAATTTTGCTTTTCAACAGACTAGTCACAATCGACATAAACACGATATATATAATCATAAGACAGAATCGCATATATATGCAGGACCATCTAAATCAACCTCATTCGTACCTTGCATTGGTATATATATTGTAAAGGCACAAAATAGTAGAAATAAAAAGAAAACGTTTTCTAAAAGGTAAAGGATAATAATGATACGGTCCTTGTTTCAGTCAAAAGATAACGAAATATAGAATATTTAACTCAAAAATAACCAAATTTAGAATATCTAACGTACGATAACGAAACTTAGGATAATGTATCAATAAAACTGTTATACTTTTGTAATAACCTTACAAACGAAAATTCATAATTTTATTACAGAAGAGAAAAAACAGATTCATTGCAACAAATTATTGATAAGAAATACATCTCGAAGAAATTGAAAACAACTCTTAATTATAGAGGAAACCCTAAATAACTAATGATGTTGTTGTTCTCAAAAAAAAAAAAAAAAAAAAAAAAAAATNTGATGTTGCGGGTCAGGTCCTCCAGGGCTTAAACGTTCAGGAGATTTTCCGTGGCTGCCGCTGCCAACCGTATCTTGACCATCCCCTACAGTGAGGCTCGTAGCCTTGATAGAAGGGCTTACATCTCTCACCTTCACGCCGACCTGAGTCCGCTCAAGAGGGCGGCTTCCGGTGGCGACTGAGGCTAGTAGAAGAAACAACAAGAAGCATAACGAGAAGCTTAACTTAGCCATTACAACTACAATATATTGCAACTAGTTTCTATATATAGAAAGGGGACAGAAAGGGAGAAAACTGGATTGCAATTGTGAAGTAGTTAACGTGTTGTGTATGAGTGTATATGAGGAAAGAAGAGATCTCAGGCGTGTTTCTATTTATAGAGATTTATTTGAAGGGTTTCTAGTAATGGTAGTGGAGATGGGTTCAGCTAGCTTAGGGCTTGAGTGCAAGCGTGAGTTGTCACCGACGACAGTTTTTACAGTTGCCCTTCGTTTTTCTTCATTACTAAAAACATCTACAATAATAATATTTAATCTATTACCAGCTTAGCAAGTGACCCTTGCGACTTGCAAAATGCAAATTGGTGCTTTGAATAGTATACAAATTTGATAAAGATCGCCGCATTACGGTATAGTATAATAGTACACATATTTTATACGATCGATCTTAATATATACTTGTTCTGTTAGGGCCTATGATTGGCCCAGCCTTTATAGACTCATGTGCCATCCATTCTTAAACACTTGTTGATTTGTTAGGTGGCCTTGTCTGTAGGATGGATTTTATACCAATAGAAGTATACAGCTATGTGAATATATCGCGGTGGTTAAAATGCATTCAGTCAGAATCGATTTCCTCATTTTTAGTCTAAATCAATAGAAACAACCGAAATTGCTTACAATCAATATAAAATCATTTAAGCTACGGCTGACGCGTCATGCATGCGATCTTCCATTTTAAATACTTGATCGATGATTTGTTAGGTCATCACGAATAACATGTTACACGATCAAAAGTAAACGAGACTAAGCCATTAATTAATGAAATGTGGATTACTCAAAATATGAACTTTGCAGGATGAAGTTTTATCCATTTATACGATCGTTTTCGTAATTACATCATCAAAGTAAGAAAGATATGAATCTTACGAATCTTATATAATTACTTAAGAAAGATATGAATCTTACGAATCTTATATAGTTACATTGGTCTATTAAAAAGAGCGATAAGAAACGACGGCTTTGAGTGCTAATTATATTAAACGGTTATATATGTCGACCAGTCGATAAAGCACAAATTCTTTAATACCAAAACTTACACCATCTCTAACTCGACCGTCCCTATCCATCCAATGACGGTATATATATAATATAAGCATGCGCAGAAACAAATAATATATATAAATATATGTGTGTGTGTGAGAGAGAGAGGGAGTTAATAATACGAGGTAATGATAATGGACGAGGAGAGTGCTTCATGAAAACCCAATAAGATAGAAAAGGAAAGGAGTAAAATATGAAAATGAAGTCAAAGGCTAAGAGCACTTGTGGGTTTGTGTTGGTTTTGCATTGGTGAGTCGGAGATTGACTATATTTAAATTTATATTCACCCATTTGGTTCATCAGGAGATTTCATTACAAGAAGAATATTCAAAAAAGCTTCAACCAAAACAAAAACAAAAATCGAGAAAAGGTATTACAATGTTTATTACATTTGTCCGGAGGTGGTATAGTGTACTTTATGGTTCCACTAAGGTTAAGTGATTTAGTTAAAGGATAAGTTTCCAACTAATCACACTTCTTAATTGTACGGTAATTACGTTTTTAACTGAAGCATTTCTTATCCATATCCAGATTTCATCAAAAATGGTGTCAGCAAACTCGTTGACCAACTATTATGCAACACATCAGTAAATCACTAGAGCATTTCAGTGTTATATGTAGCAGATGAAATAGACTTACTGTCTGACAAAAGCAGAAAAAGAGACTAAGAGTGGACATTGAGACATTGAATTATCTCTCCAAATAGAACGCTTTTCTCTTGAATCTACAACTTTGAATCGATCTACTATCTGGCCAAACCAGTCTAATAATCTTGAGAAAATTCATGTTCGCGGTTTTTCGTTTTTGAAGATTCGATTTGAAAATAATATTAATTCACCTAAAGGCTAAAAAATTGGCGTTGACAAAAAGAGCTGAAAATAAGTAAATAACTCGTATAAAAGATTATTGAAGAATAATAATTAGTCATTTTCAAAAACAAATTTATTCATATAAATCTATCTTTTAACTACTGAAAAAGTTAATGACACAGCTTATCACTTATCTATCAGTGTATAATCCACAATCCAACCCCATAACACTTACACCTGGAAGAAAGACAAATTTGGTTCACTTGTCAATTAGGTTGAAATTGCAATCATTACCTTTATTTCTATCTCAAATATTATAGATAAAACAGATCATATCACAAATCACATGTATTCAATTCCATCTCTTGATGTTAGGAACATAATTATAATTTATACTCATCCAGTAACCGTAACTATTGAGAAACCAGTATAATCACGGAAATATATCTTGATGTGTTGGGTACATGAATGTTAATGACAGGCAGGGTATTGATAAATACCCTTCATTTAACAAAGTGATACAAAAAATCAGAAATGGAAAAGAAGCCAATTTCTAGATTATGGAAACCAATTCCAAAACAAGAGACGAAAGTCATCTGAAGTTTTTACTAGAGAAGGTAGAAGAAGTAGTAGCAGTCTTGAGAACAACACCAGATCTTCTCTTCATGCGTTTGGGATCAACTGATAAAGTCGGAGAAGAGGGAAAGTGACGAATCAGAAACGAAGAGGACAATGGTGATGATGAGACGAAGAGATTGGTGATGTCTTTAAGAGGCTGTCTTCTAGATCTTTTTCGTCTGATTCTGATTTGGGTTTTGTCTTTAACAATGGATGAAGAAGAATCCAGAGGCTTGACAGAGATAGTGGTCATCTCTGAAGGTGAGACATTCTCTTTGTTGTCGTTTTGAGGTTTTAGATCGAGAGCCGCCATTAATGTAGAAATAGAGAGAGAAAGAAAGAAGAGAGAAGAGAGAAGAAAGAGAGATGGAATTGATGATAGAAGGATGAACTGAAGAACTGTATAAGAAGTGTGTGAATAGGAGGGACTTTGAACCTGATTTGGAAGTGCTTGGATCTGAGATTTGTTTTCGAATTTTCTTGTGTGTTTCATTTTGTGGAGGGAGATCTTAAGATGGTTCTAAAATTTCCGAAAACTTGAAAATGGCTCTGTGTTATGGAGGGAACTCGTGGTCTCCGTTTCTATTTTGGTTCGAAAATTTGGTTTTGTTTTTACTAAAAGAAGTTTTGACTTTTGACGTGGAGAGATCTCAAATCGTTTCATTATTTCATTGTACCAGACGATTAAGTAGAATTTTACGCGCCAATTTGATTTAGGATGTGCGCCAAGAAGAATAGGAGGGAAGGGTTTAGTTTTTTACTTCTTAATTATAATAGAAAGTCAATTTATCAAAATTGGGCCTACATGACTGATCATTATTGGGCATTACTTTCGAGCCCATATAGTTTTTTTGCTTGTACTGTACGCATGTTACACTACTTGGTTGAACCCTAGATACATAGTGCGTATCTAGTATGAATCTATTTGTGCCTGTCGTATACGTTTAAACCCATTTCATTTTGAAAGCATTAACCAAATATTCAATTTATCAATCATCTAATTCGTTTATGGTGATTGATAGTTTCTTTCACTTAATTTGAAACAAACAAGACACAAACCTGATTCAATCCGTTTCTGATTCATTCAGATCATGATTTCTTCAGTTATATTGGTATTATTTTTACCCCCATTCTTTTGCATATTGGCTTTTGGACTAAATTGGTTTTTTACAGATCATAGCTGGAGACTGGAATCGTCCCACAGAACAAATTGGTTTCAACTTTTAAAGATATGAAAGCATAACCCTTTATTATCAGTTTACTATGTTTCAAGTTTTACGTTTTTTTCTTTATTTATCAGCATATGAGAAACACGATCAAGTGAGTACCTTGGACTAAAGTGACGTCAACACTGTACTGTTGACGATAGTGTTGGTGCAAGTCCACTGAACCTATAACCAAGAGAACGAAGCCACCAGGTCAAGAAATGAGTAATCCGAGTAATTGAGTCTTCAGATAAAATCTCTTGAGATAGTTTCTGAGAGAAGAAAAGGTCAAGATTCTTACCTCTTAAGCAACAGTGGTCTGAGTGTCCCTAAAAGTTAACTTCTCTGCGAACTTCTGGATCATACGAATGTTTGATTATTAAGGGAAAAAAACACAAAAGGAGTTCATATAGCCATAACAAATAGACAAAATCTAACAACGGCTTATAAATAAAAGAAGCTATAAAAAGGATATCTTGTCTTCATGTAAAGGATGGTTGAGCATCAGCAGCTTGTTGTTGTTTACTACAGCACGGACAAGTAACTCTTTCGCTTCCTCATGCTTCTTCTTCAGGATGTTGCAAATCTACAAGTGGAACAGAAGGCATGGTTAAAAAGTTTTGTACTATGATTAAGAAGAAGGCTCTGTTTTTATTTAGTGAAGAAACTCACACTCTCGAGTTCCTTTGTATATGCTTCAGCTTTCTCTATGTTATCAGCATTCTCCGTGACCGGGATTTCAAGATTTGCCATGTTTATCATCTGGTGATGAGACGTAGTTCGTGGACTTTCCTTGACAAGCTCTTTGGTTGTATTATTATCTATTCTACCCTCTTGGCTTGAAAACTGAAAACTCAATTGTGTGACAAGTATTAATTAAATTAAACATAGAAAGGTTGTTGTCCTGATAATAATAATCAAAGCCAGTTGATGAGTCTAACCTTTCCTTGTCCAACTCTATGTGTGAGCTCCTCAACGTTCCTGTGAATTCTCAGTCGTATCATATATCAAGAAGAGATAATGAAGCAAATTTATCAAGACGAGCTTCTGGTTTAGATAACCAAAAGTAGATACCTGTTTTCTCTTGGAGACATGGAAAATCGTTTAAGTTGGGGCTTCAATGATCTATCTGCATCCTGTGGAACAAAGACTTCTATTCAAGCTCCAGGTATGTTGATGAAGTAAGAGCATCGAAAATGTGAGTTGAAGCATAGACCTCATCAAGAGCTTTCCGCTTTAAAGAAGATGGGCAGTGAAGGACTTGTGTTTTGTCCCTAGGAGCCAAATGATGAATCTCCGAGCTCTTTTTAACTGGTGGTTCGGGATTTCTCTCCTTGCTTAAGAGAGAGTTAACTTGTGGTTGCACTGCAGAACTGGATTGATCTTTGTTTACTCCAATGGTCCTATAGTGGACGAGAGATTGGGAGTGAAATTCCATACCAGAAGTTGTTGTGTATTCTTTTCGTACCTTAGAGTTTTCGCTGCACGCAGATCAGACGTGATATTTCCAAATTTAGGCCTTTCGAGAGATACGATCTTCGACTTCTGCGAAAATTCGGCTCCAGAACTTAAAGTTTTACTTAGCTTCTGAGTCAAGCTAGAAGCATCGAGTTTTGAGCTGTGACAAAATCCAAAAGTAAGGAAGCTTAATGCATAACATTCTAATAAAAATTCATAGAGATAAAATTTAAAGGTTACTAATTTATACACAATGAGGTGGTAATAGGTAATTAAGAGCATGCAAGACACAGGAAAGAAGTAAATGAAAATGACTCCATCTCACCTTATATTGATCTGCAAGATGGACTTCTCTCTAGTAGTATTTTTAGCTTGCAGCTTTAAATGATCCATCAGTCCAGCCACATTCTCTGCAGTCTTTTCATTTGAATGGCTCTTGTGGACTATCTTTTCATGAGAACCGCTGGTAAAAATAATTGGCTTATATTTTTCATGAGAACTGCTGTAAATCTGCTTTCTCTTATGTTTTAGCATAAAAAAGCAGAACATTACCTGCTAGTATTGACATTTCCTGTTTCGGAATCCCTTTTGCCAAGCTCAGGTGGACATGTTCTAGTTTTGGATCCAGGCAACGCATCCTTGATATCATGTCTGCATGATGGAGAGAAAAAAATTAGTGAAAGATAGTTAGACCGATGAGGAAGAAAATAAATATTACCTTCTATCATTTGTAATGTTCACATTCAACGAAATCCTTTCTCGGCTAACTGGCCGACTCTCTATTTGAAGTAGAGAGGACTCCAGCACATGAGATTGTGGTTTTTCTGTCTTCTGAATTAGAGAGGACTCCAGCACATGGGATTGTGGTTTTTCTGTCTTCTTAAAAAATTTGGATCTGATAAGTCCTGAGTCTTTGTTTTGCATGGCCTTTAAATCATTGACCCCTGGCACGCTGCGCACTCAGTTTACAGAGTTAGACATCTATTTCAGTTTCCAAGTTTACTGGCAGAATGATAAAGCATAATATACTTTTGGTTTTTCTAACCTGTGGGATGGGTCCAGTGGTAGCGTTGTACTCGAATCTTGTACCTGGGCAGTTTGGCTTAGACGAGTGCCTGGTGATACTTTTCCAGAGTGAGATGCTTGAGAATGTCCAGCATTTGGATCAGGTGATGTTCTTCTAGCGTGATCCTGCATTTCTGCCTGAATGCCTGTACCCATTTCTTCCTGCTGATGTTCTATCTTGTCCAAAGATAACTGAGATGAGATGTTTAATTTAGCCTGTTCAGTCTTTTCATAGCTTGAGGGCATGGTGCATATCATATCACTATTCGTATTCAGCTCTGGATCTCTAGAACAATCTTCTTTTGTGCTCGACCTGCAGATTTCATGGATATCTGGACTGATTTCTCTGTTTGCTGCAGTATGTGCAGTCTCAGAACCATGTAATGGCGAGGATGCTGCGGTCTCATTTGACAGACATGGGTCATCTGTATCTTCAACCATTGCAAAAGATGTCTTCAATGGTGAAGTGTTTACGGATTGAGGTTGCAGACACATTGTATGAGTAGGTGAGGTTTTCATCCTTAGACCTTGAGGTGATTCCACTGCCTCAGAATTCTCCATGCTCTCTTCTGTAGCTTGCTTCGAATGTGCGCTACTATCCACAACCATATTATCTGTAGTCTTGGAAACTAGGCTCTCTTTTTCAGCAGAGGATTTTGCCTTGACATCTGTGTTTATCATGGAGGCAGCTTTTCTAGTTATCGGTAAGTCTGTACCAAAGTCCAAAGAGTCTGACTTATCATCTTTACTTCTAGCAGAAGTTTCTTCGCAATCCATGGCCTTAGTCGTTGTCTTGCTTCCCTTCTTCGGTGGACTTGAATCAAGATCAAAGTCGTCTAACCTATTTGGAGAAAAGCATGGTGCTAAGTAATCTCAGATTGACATATATAAGATTTCTAAACGGAAATTGATTTAATGGAGTCATACGCATCAAAATCATAAGAGAAGGCAAACGGATTCTTTTTCTGTTTTAGATCTCCACTAGATTTATCATCAGGGATTTCTTTAGTTTTTGTGGTTTTCTTGGCTGGGCTTGAGAAATCAAAGTCTGGCATATCCATTTTGAATGATGATAGATTTCCAAAATCTCCATCAAGATCGAACCCCATATCCCTGAAAAGGAGACAAAGAAACAGAACTTATATGAGAGACTAGGCCTTCTTGTCAAGCAACAGGATCTTACCGAAGTAATCCATCATAATGGAAAATAATTCCATGATTGAACAACATTAGCTTAGGCGCAAACACAAATAAGGTGCATATCAATTAGGATACACTTACAGCTTGAAGGCATTCTTCTTCTTATCCTTATTAGCAGGTAAGTCAAAGCCAAAATCCATTGGATCGTCATCTGTCATTGACTTAAAGTTCCATGTATCCTTTTCCATGTCGTTGTCTGCAGGTAATCCGTGGAAATTTAGAGACAACAGACAAATCATCCGTTTAACAAAGAGAACAACATCTAAAGATTTCAATCAATGTCAAAAACAGTGCCCAACAAATTGAGGTATAGAACAATGAGGCAGATAAAGAAGACTGAAAGATAGCAGCATGCATGATCTTTCTGATGTAAAGCTCATAACATCACGTAATCAAGAAAGTCTACTTGACGAATCCTTCTCTTAAAATGGAACTTTTGCCGCAAGCGGCTAAAAGGCATTCCTCTAGCAATGCCATCTTGGTTATGTATCATACTAGTAAAAGAATTTGGAGTAAATCATGTTCAGATCATGAAAACCAACTCTTAAAATACTTAAACGTTACCGAGCATAAGATCTTTCTCCTTAGCTTCTATAGAACCTTTTTTAGCAGGTGCAGACATGGCGAAATCTGTTCAGTATTACTCTTGACAATTCACTGCAAATAAAAAAAGAAAAGTTAACATCATAATATTTCCAGCACTCACTCACGATATACTTAACTGTGATGTTCTGATTAACGCAAAGCAACCAACACAAACAAAATCAAGCGACGTCACAAACGAAACTAGCATAGAAGGAATAATGTAATTACAAAAAAACCATAAGTTTCACTAACATTCTTCAGAAAAGCTATAGGATCAGTGAAAACCATAAGCTTCACTAACATTCTCCAGAAACTATCTTCAAGGAGATATGACGCATAACGTAAATCTGATCCTCGGAGATACTGAGAAACGTAGCAGATCAACAATGTGATTATCCGAGAATCAATCTTAAGAAATAAAAACCGTAGAAGGAGCTAAATCATGAGATTCAACACTAATTAAGCATAAAATCCAGGCGATTTAGATGTAAGGCATGGAGAAGCGACTCGAGAGCATTTTCAGGTAAAAGAAGCAGTACGAAACTCAGTTTAGGCGATAATGATCAACGATCCTCAGTCAATCAAACATTCTAAATCAATTCTACAGATAATCGCTACCTCCAACGGATTAATGTTAACAGATGATGATCAATCGTCGAACCTCAACAAACCGGAGCTAGAACGACGCATGACAGTGAGATTCTACTCGAACGAAACGAGGAGCAGCGAAAGTAAATTAAATTCTTACCGATTAAATCGTTCTACAGTTGATTCTGTAGTAGGCGCTAACGGTAAACGTTCAACGGGAAGAAAGATGACGACACCGGAGAGAGAGAATCGCCGACGGAGCACAGGGGGAAGATTTGAAAATCGCTGGGCTTCGAACGATTTTTCGTAATGGACCGTATTGTGTGAAATTGAAAGCGTAATTTGATTCCGTTAAGATTTGGGCCTTTTAAACATTTAGGGGAGTTTGGTTATTTTTTTTTTTAAAGTGGATTTAAAATGAAATAAAAAAATATTTAAAAAAGGACGAAGATAGAGAAAATCTATCTCCCTTATCCTGACCACAGGAACCAAAACCAATGAAAACAAAATTTCTGTAGAAGAATTGTTAAAAGCCAATCAGAACTCAGAAGCTAGTGAAGCAACAAAGCTCACAACACACACAAAAATGGCGACTCGTCTGGGAACTTCTTCTTACGCAATCTGGGCTTCTCCTTCACTCTCTTCTTCTTCGTCTTCCTCAACACCTTCAATCTCTCCCATTTGCTTCAGGCCAGGTAACTCAACAATCTCTCCAAACATTAAACCCTATACTGTTTTCTCAATTCGAAGTTTTTGGTGGATTGAAAAGAGAATACTTGTTGTAGGGAAAACATGTGGAGGAAAGTTGAATGCAGGAATCCAAATAAGGCCAAGGAAGAACAGGTCTCGTCACCAGTTCTCGGTTATGAATGTAGCCACAGAAATCAACTCTACTGAACAAGTACGAGTTTTTATTTATGCATTTTGATTATATTCACTAAAAGTTACAGACTTTGGTTGGTTTATTGAGTTAGGAAGATATGGTTGTTGTTGGGTTTTTATGTTGATGGTTGTTTTGGGTTTTAGGTAGGGAAGTTTGATTCGAAGAAGAGTGCGAGGCCGGTTTATCCATTTGCAGCTATAGTTGGTCAAGATGAGATGAAGCTATGTCTCTTGTTGAATGTGATTGATCCGAAGATTGGTGGTGTGATGATTATGGGAGACAGAGGAACAGGGAAGTCTACAACTGTTAGGTCGTTGGTCGATTTGTTACCCGAGATTGAGGTAGTTGCAGGTGACCCTTACAACTCCGACCCGTTAGATCCTGAGTTTATGGGTGTTGAGGTAAGAGAGAGAGTTGAAAGAGGAGAGAATGTTCCGGTTATTGCTACTAAGATCAATATGGTTGATCTTCCATTGGGTGCAACGGAAGATAGAGTTTGTGGAACTATCGATATTGAGAAGGCTTTGACAGAAGGTGTGAAAGCCTTTGAGCCTGGTTTGTTGGCTAAAGCCAATAGAGGGATACTCTATGTTGATGAAGTGAATCTCCTGGATGATCATTTGGTTGATGTTCTGTTGGATTCAGCTGCTTCTGGTTGGAATACGGTTGAGAGAGAAGGCATTTCGATCTCTCACCCGGCGAGGTTTATCTTGATTGGTTCTGGAAATCCGGAAGAAGGAGAGCTTAGGCCACAGCTTCTTGATCGGTTTGGTATGCATGCTCAAGTAGGCACGGTTAGAGATGCTGATTTACGAGTCAAGATTGTTGAAGAGAGAGCTCGGTTCGATAGTAACCCAAAGGATTTCCGTGACACTTACAAAACCGAGCAGGACAAGCTTCAAGACCAGATTTCAACTGCGAGGAGCAATCTTTCCTCTGTTCAGATTGATCGCGAATTGAAGGTGAAGATCTCTAGGGTGTGTTCAGAGCTCAATGTCGATGGGTTGAGGGGAGACATAGTGACTAACAGAGCAGCAAAAGCACTTGCAGCTCTCAAAGGAAAAGATCGAGTAACTGCAGATGATGTTGCCACCGTTATCCCTAACTGCTTAAGGCACCGTCTCAGGAAAGATCCATTGGAATCCATCGATTCTGGAGTTCTTGTTTCCGAGAAGTTCGCTGAGGTTTTCAGCTGAACAAGAGATCAGCTTCTGTTATCATTTTCTTAACTTTTGTAAACAGTGAGAAGAACCAGAAACAATAAACAGGCCAAACTGATTCTATGATTTCTCCATTGAGTTGATTATATAGTTGTTCAAACAAACAGTCTATGTTTTCTCCATAGAGTTGATTATATATGGTTGTTCAAACAAACAAACAGTATATATTCTTTTCTTTATTGAGCTGATCGAACTCTGTTTCTTTGCATTTCCATAATAATATTCTTGCATTGGTTTAGACTAAGAAACTATCATGAACGTTGTCCGGACCAACTGTTATTACTGTCTTGAATTGTGGTTGCTAGCTTGATTACAAGGCCATAGTGTTTTGCCGGTTCTGGTAAAAGTGAGGAGCAACTTCTGTCAGCCAAGAAGGATTGATGGTGACGACATTCCTCATGTATTGACGCTCTGTTGATACAATGGATTGGTAAACCACCCATTTCGGATTCACCCTGAAGATTGTATAGAAAGAAGATTGATTATACACCAAATATACTTTCATTTTCAAAAGAAAAATCTTCTAACTTTTTGATGTTATTGAGGTTTTTGCCAAGTCCATAA
The DNA here is from genome assembly GCA_900406495.1 of Sisymbrium altissimum. Lineage (NCBI taxonomy): Eukaryota > Viridiplantae > Streptophyta > Magnoliopsida > Brassicales > Brassicaceae > Sisymbrium > Sisymbrium altissimum. Next base: position 14,611 of record OVBI01001735.1, read on the forward strand.
CAATAAGATGCTACCAACCTGAACAATACGGATGACGGGTGAATATAAACTTCTTCAGAGCCTCTAATGGTCTTGTATACCCCATTGCTGTGTGGCTAAAACATCATAAAAAAAAAAGAGATGAAAATTCGATCTCTCTATCAAACCGAAAAGGATGTGCAGAAACAGAGAACCAAACTCGGGTACTTACTTCTAAGCGACATGCATTGGCGAAAAACCCTGCAGTCACTGCTTTTCTTACAGCCTGAAACATAATATATACAATGTAACATTAAAAACCTGCAACCTATTTTTCAATCAAAGCCAAGGTGGTACAGTTTCTTACATCCATGTCTCTGTCACATGATTTTAGGGTGATGCCTAATCTCCGAGCAATCCGTTTGAGTTGATCCCTGATTTCAACCACTTTTTTCTGCGAAAAGAAACAAAAACAAATTAGAATTGGGGAACGGAAAAGGTCTAATTGTCAGTTATGTTATCATACGCACCATGGATTGATAGTTGAGGAAATTCTTGTAACACCACTGTGAAGACTTTTTCGACTCAAGAAACCCTTTGTATACATTCAGGAATGTCACATGGTCACCCTGAATAGACAAGAATGATGATTTTACTCGGTCAAAATAGATTTTCAGAGATATAATTAGCTCAAAGTAATATAGCAATATATACCTCCGCGGCTGCAAATCTCAGCTTCGCTTCATCTTGTTCTTTCTGTACTCCCCTAGCAATGACCCAAACGGACTGCACATAAATATAGTCAAGATTGTATCCATTTAGTTTCCAATCCCAAAGTTCAGATAGAAAGCAAATCACTGAAACTTTGCAATATGTTCCTATGTATCTAAAGACAAGAAACTTTTAGCAGAGGAATAGGGGTAAAGAGCTTTTACTTGGATAGATAGAACTGCAGCGATTGTAATGATTTCATCTGAACAACCAAGCTCACTCGAAGCTAAGATCATTTTTGATATCATCGGGTCCTAGCAAAAATGACGAAAATGAGACTAATGCAGTCGACAATGCAAATGAACTTAATACTTAAGATGAGCAATGGAAAAATATGTAACTCAAAATTTGAAGGAAAAAGTACCAGTGGAAGTTCTGCAACTTGGAATCCTGTTGGCGAAGTGAGTTTTGCATCATCATCAAGGATTTGAAGTGAGTAAAGTACTTCAAGAGCCCGGATCATTGCTTGTGGGGATGGAGGTGCAGGCCAATCGAAACCCAATATATTATCTATGCCCAAAGCTTTTAGCTGAAAAACAAAAACCAATAGAGCTTGAACATTCTAGAAGAAAGAGCTTCCTCTCATCTGGGAGTAATTGGAAAAGCCGTAAAGCTTAAAATGATTAACAAATTTTGTAGTTTATGTACGGCATCCCAAATTGCGAGATCTTAAAAAAAAAAGGTCTATGAAGAAAGGCTGAGCAAGTTCTCTACCTGTATCACAGTTGAAACAAGATTCGACCTCTGCATCTCCGGTATGCCTTCTCCAGGCATTTGGTTGAGAAAATAATCTTCAGTGTAAAGCCTAGTCACAACAAAGATGATTAATGTCAAGCCATGACCAGCCTAGTTAAAATATTAATTGTTATAATAGAAAGAAATGAGAGATACAACCATAATCATTACAGCTTGAACTGAAGCAACGCCACGAATCAGACAAAATTATGTCACTTCTATACAAGAACATAACATACCTGTAACACTTTCCAGGCCGAACTCGCCCAGCCCTACCAGACCTTTGTCTAGCAGATGCTTTGGATATTGGTGCCACCACAAGACTTTCGATATCTGAAATCTGTGAGGGTAAGAAATGTAATATGTTTTAGAAATGCCCTATATTACAAAAGGCGGAACTGAAAGACATAAAAACAAAAGAAATGGAGATGAACTTACTGGGTTATAGAATTTCTGCTTAGAGAAACCACTATCAATCACATAGACAACTCCCTGAATAAAGAAACGTCACAGAAAGTTATTCTCAATGATGTTTCAGGAAAAATTTGGATGAGAAAAGCATCTGTTTTGTCCATGAGATTTGCCAAAAAATTGCAACAAAATAACAATAACAAAGAAGTCTTGCCTCCAGAGTCAATGATGTTTCTGCAATATTTGTTGAGAGTATAACTTTTCTCTTTCCTCTGGGAGTTGGAGTAAAGATCAATTCCTGAAATAAACAACGGAGAAAACAACATTTCGCATTTTCAGTTTTATAGTTTTGAATACTCATAGAAGTATGGTTTAGCTTGTCTAGGCCACGCAACAAAAATCAACCTGTTCTGCTCGCGAAAGTCCTGAATATAGTGGCAGAGGCAGCAGTCCTGAAATAGATACGTGTTATATAATGGTGCTAAAGGCAAGTGCAGGCAAATGCTAAAGTTGATTGACAATATTTTATTTATGTGTATAAACATTATACCTGAAGAATTCTTTTGATTGGTATGAGCTTCTTCTGCAAGAAATTTAATAGTAGTTTCAATATCATCTTGACCAGTAAGAAATACAAGAACATCCCCAGGTGGCTCCTGAACGTAAAAAGAGGGAGATTAAAGATAACAGTCTAAGGAAAACAATGTACCATAATAGTTTAAAACAAGGGGTGTTTATGAAACAACAAATCAACATACCCGCTCATTAATCAACAATATCGTCGAAACAACCGATCTGATATAATCTGAAACAGGCTCCTCAACATAGTGGATTTTCACACTGAAGCCTCTGCCCTAAGAACATTTCACCAACAAAACAAAACTCTCTAAATATCGCATAGAAAAAAGGGTTACGAGAGAATTCTCTTAAAAAAGATAAGATTTACAATATACCTCGACAGATAAGATTGCAGGTTCCAACTTTGGTCCATGGGTACTACCTTCTGGCGCCTGGCGTTTTTTGCTATTTAATTATACATAAGTGTGTAAGAATATATTGAAATATTGTACAAGTGATTCCAACCAATACTTCAGGAGCAAAAAACTATAACCATGGGGTAAGATCAGAACCTGGTATTGAAAAAATTGAACATTGCTTTTGCTTCGATAGTGGCTGACGAGATAATAAGGCGCAGCTCAGGACGACGACGTTGTATCTAGGATAAAAAGTATAAAGTAACTGAGGAAAGCAAACTGTATACTAAAAGAGAAGAGCTAGTGAAGTCTATGTGTGAAGGTTATACCTTTTTTAAGAGACCAAGTAAAATGTCGGTTGAAATAGATCTCTCATGAGCTTCATCTACCATAATAACACTACACAATGAAAAATAAGAGAAGGTTTACAAACACTAATTTCCAAACCTAAATTATAATCCAAACGAGACTATGCTGTGCAACAAAATCATTACCTATACTTTGTCAAGAGAGGATCCTCCATCATCTCTCGGATTAGTACCCCATCAGTGAGAAATTTAACACTAGTCACACCCTGTTGTAACAAAGCAAAAGATCTTTTTAAGCATCATCAGAAAACTCCATAAGTTAACGAAAAGGACAAGAGTGTTAAAGAAAGAGTCTCACTGAAGTTGTATGATCTTCAAAACGAATTGTGTAGCCAACTTCATCCCCAAGATTCACTCCCATCTCTTCAGCCACTCTCGCAGAAACCGCCTAAGCAAATTCCAATACAAAAAGTATATGCGATCAAGCACAAAAATTTCCAAACTGGAGCTGAGATATCAATTTTCAAACTTGAACTGAGACACCAATTTTCAAACTTTGAGCTGTAAGGTTTGGTGGAGGGAGAGAAAAACAAACCTGGACAGCTAAACGTCTTGGCTGTGTGCAAGCAATAACTCGGCCTCCTTCTGCCCATCCAGCTTCTTTAAGGAACTGCAAAAAAGTGTAGAGATTGAGTAAACAAAAACTGCTAGTGATTGAATTGAGGATATCTCCAATTTCTCTAACTTCAACCAATAGCTACTAAGCTTAACGAACATTGTATAATTTTGCAAGATTGAGCAAATGTTAGGCCTCTCTACCCACATTGCAACTACTTTCAGATAGCTACAAAGAAAATCCAAATTCAAAACCTTTGCTCGGTGTATTCCTTAAACAAGTCACGAAGAGCAAAGAAGAAAGAAGAAAACCTGAGGAATCTGAGTAGTTTTCCCACTCCCCGTCTCGCCAACAATAATGGTAGTAGCGTGATTCTCCACCAAATACAAAATCTCCGTCCTGTACTTATACACTGGCAATCTCTGCCTTTGCTTCTCTATATTCGCATAACCATAACTACAAAAATTCAACCATAAAGTACACAATCATCAGCAGAAGAAGTACGAGAATCATCAACAGAAACAAAGAGAGAGAGAATGGCAATGATACCTAGAAGAAGAAGAGGAAGCGAGACTGTTGGACATTAGCACTATGCCTCCTTCTTCATCCTCCACGAAACTTGGTTTCTCCGTTCCTGGCTTCCAAAACGCCATCTTTCTTTTCTCCCAAAAGACCTTATTGCCTTCTTACTTCGGTTGTTTCAGTATTGTAAAGGCTTATACGTCTTTGATTTTTCTACGGCGGAGGAAGTCTCAGCGACGGCGATATCGTTACCGGTGATTTTACTCCCTCTCAAACCTTCTGATGCTTCCAGAAGGTTGGCGTCTATTATGCAATTGGTTTCGGTTCGGTTTTATAAAAAAATTCTCATTCAATTGGTCTTAGTTTTGGTTCGGTTTTCAATTTCAAAATTGTCAATTTAGTTCGGTTTAGTTCGGCTATCCATTAAAAGAAAAATGTATTGTCTTGCTTCTTCCCACACCACTCTACTCCGGAACAAGCTCTCACCTTTTCTCTTCCGACGCAATCACAGCCACCAAAGTGTCAGACTTCGCCCTCAAAATTCTCAGATTAGAGCAATGAGAGCTGTAATCCAGAGAGTCTCATCTTCTTCTGTCACGGTAAGTTGACTTTCTGTTATACCCTCTCTCTCACTCGATCGTTGATGAATGCGCAAAGTAGTCCTTATTTGATCTCGGAGATATCTACAGGTGGATGGTAGAATCGTGTCGGAGATTGGTCCTGGTCTCTTGGTTTTAATCGGGATCCATGAATCAGATACAGATGCTGACGCTGATTACATGTAAATAGACAAAATTTTATCTTAAAACTTCACTGTAGAGTTTGCAGATTCTGTTCTGATAATACAAACATTTCGTAGATGTCGGAAAGTGTTAAACATGAGGTTGTTCTCTAATGAGACCACTGGCAAAGGATGGGACCAAAACGTAAGTTCTATCAACAACTATTTTTTGTTTCTGTGAATATCCGTTTTTATCAATATGTAACATAGTTTGATACTGTTTGTGCAGGTAATGCAGAGGAATTATGGAGTTTTACTTGGTAAAAAAGCATATTTGTGTACCGTTGATTAAAGAAATGTGTTTATGGTGAATGGTAATTAAAATTTGTCTCCTTTGCTTGCTCTGATAATGATTGAATCGTCTGTTAATACAGTTAGTCAGTTCACATTGTACGGATTCTTGAAAGGTAACAAACCTGATTTTCATGTCGCTATGCCGCCTGAGAAAGCAAAACCATTTTACGCTTCTTTAGTCGAGAAATTCCAGAAAGCATACAATCCTGATGCAGTCAAAGGTATAACAAACATTGTAAAGCTCTCATTGATCTTTTTGTTTGATCAAAACTTCACATTTTTCTCCAGCTTTCTTGACTGAAATGGTGTACTCTTTTTGTTTTATTTTGTAACAGATGGTGTGTTTGGAGCAATGATGAAGGTAAGCGATAAATTACGTTATCTTGTATTCTTGTGTGATTAAAAACAAGTTCTCTAACCTGGAATCACATTGAAAGGTCAATCTTGTAAACGACGGCCCAGTCACGATGCAGCTCGACTCACCCCAATCCTCCAAGTAAGAATATATTTTGCTTGCATACACTTAAAAGGCATCGGTTTGTTATTAAAACAAGTTTTGATTTGTTTCAGGAATGAGACCAAGGCATCAACAGAATCATAAAATCACTCGTCTTGTATTGGTTGTAAGTTGTAACGACAGAATCATATATTCATGTGAAACATTCATAGTTCATTGGAATATAACTATTTCGGGTAGACATTTTAGCTTTTGATCCAATGCAAGCCTCTAGATTTCCTTAAATCTTGATGCCTTAAGCTTTGACCTTGAGTACCATTTCTGCAGTAAACAATACTGCTTTCCCAAATGGTAAAATCTCGATTTTCCTGCAAGAACCATGAAACATTTTGAATTAAGAGGAAGGAAAGCTATATATCATAGAATTAAGAGTAAGGAAAATGCAGCTTACTGATCTACTCGCTCTAGATTAGTATATGCAGAGATGATACTTTTGCATATCTCTGTGATAGATTCGCCTTCATTAGTGTTAGAGGTTGTGAGCCGAGCCTGAAGATATATTGGTCAAATTAGGGACGAGGGGGCAAAGAAAAGCTATGAGAATGTGAAAGGAGAAACAAAGATATCCTTATTATCAGAAATGCATGTCCAATGAGGATCTGAACAATAGCAGGTCCTACCTTCTTAGTGATGTTTTTTGCATTTGTGCCATTTGAAAAGGTCTTCAAGATCCCATTTAGCGTTTTCAAATCCTCTGCTTGAGGAGCGTTCGATCTTCGGGTACGAACAGAAGGCTGCAACCGGAAAGAGATTTCGTCACACTGAACATTATTTGTTGGAGAAATGAACAGAGAGAAACCAGAAGGTTAGATAGTTAACCTTAGGAATGTATTTTTGGTGAGGTACTGGAGAACAATCTGTAGATTCCATTTAGGATCATCAAAAACCTGCAAGAGAAGTTCTCACTCAAGAACCAGAAAGCTGATGAACAACACAAGCGAACAACATATACATATATATGAAAACAATTTTATAATATTTTTACATTTTAGTTTATCATTTTCTATATGGATTTGATGAACTACATAAACTTTCTATCATGTGGATCGATATCTGCTGAATCACAAACTGAATTAGAAGGTGAAGGATCAATCGAGAATATTATTGTGAAGATTATGTTGGGATAAAGTGTTCATCATCCCAGACATTGATATTATAGTTCGTTAATGTCGGTGAATTGAAAATTTCTAATAGTGTTTGTGCTAAATTGTAAATATCATTGAAAAATGAAAAATATTTAGGTTCTACAAATTGTTGAAAATAAAATGTTTGACCTATAGATGATCATAAAAAAGGATAAAAACATGAAAGTAAATTTAATATATATACCATTGACATCTCAATGTAGTAGTAGTGTTGATATCAAGTAATAGCGATAAAGAGCCTCAAAACATAAAGAAAAGCTTAAATATAAAGTCTAAAAAGGGTAACTAAAAGATGAACTGAAGAATAGCCAACTACGACGATTGATCAGAGGTTGTTTAATTCATCCGGCAGTTCAAAAAAAATGATCTTATATTAGGGAATTAAAAGAAGCTTGTTCAAGACTGTCTTCAGCATCCATCAGAGGTTGTTTAATTCATCCGGCAGTTCAAAAAAAATGATCATATTTTAGGGAATTAAAAGAAGCTTGTTCAAGACTGTCTTCAGCATCCGTGAAACGACTCTCATCCAACAAGTATATACAGCACTAAGATGGGACTACAAGTATAGCTGCTCTACTTCACTCTACCAAGATCACTGGCTAGCACATAACCAAACCGCACAGCTAAAAAACTTTACTACTCCCTCTGAAAGCAAGATTAATTAATGAGACCTAGATCCAACTCAAGAACCATCAACAACCTGCTCAATAGACAACGGGAACCTACTCTAAAACGAAATAAAAATAGCGCAAACAAATCCCTGACTGCAAATGCATACGTGAAAAATGATAGGGAAGATTCGCAGAAAATTTTCCGAAAACAGAGCTAACCACGACTTGACGAAAATTATCTATGCATAAGGTGGTACTATCCCGTTGGGAGGATTAATTAGATTTCAGTTCAACTATTCAGTTCAAAAAAGGAAATGCGTGAGTTCATGCGCAAAAAAGTATCCAACTCAACTGATTGGATTTTTCGTCTCGGTCTGGATTTTTTATATTTAATGTATTAGTGATTGTGATCCACTAACTGTTCTCATTTTATTTTTGTAATATGCTGTCAAGCTTAGAGAATCTATTTTTATATATTTGTATGTACATACTACATAGTTAATCCAGATCGCGTTTCTAGATATATATATATATATAAAAAAAAAAGTTTTTTACCACGTGCATGGATATTGACGTTAATTAGCCCAATGCGCTGTCCCTTTTTTTGTTTTTTCTGTCGGTAAATGACTGACTATGACTAAACCTAATTTTTGAGTAAAGTTACCTTTATGTAGATTCATGCACAATATATTTTCTGGAACAGGAATACTCCACGTGTCTACGTAGCATATTTTAAAAATGTGACTTTAAATTAGTCGTCACTCGTTAAAATATAATATTTCTAGTGTTTAACGAGCAACAACATTACTAATATGTAATCTTGAAAGAATCATTTTTGTAACTCCATGAAAACCATGAAGCTTCTATTCTATCTAATGTTATACGAATTATTACTAGATGCGCCATGTGTACATATATTATGTACTTTAAGAATTTTTGTCATTTTTTTGTCAACTGAGACATATGTCATTACTCATTCTGGTTCGGAAGTCTTGAACACGTGTTTTTCACTTTCTAATCCATTAATGAAGTAATACAAATGCATCAAATAATAACATCTATTTTTACATATGTAGAAAGCAAAATACTCTAGAAAATAAATAAAATATCAAAAGTACAACCAATTTCATAAGTAAAAATTTAGAAGGCAAGAAACAAAATAAAATATTTTTTGTTAATTGAGGAAATAAATTAAATTTTGATGATATGCTTTTCTCCAAATTTTATTAGCTAACAAAATATGATATTTCTTGTTTTCTTTTTCTATTTATTTTCAGTTAAAATTTTTTATTTTACTTTGGACATTTTTACTTAAAATATATACGATGAAGTTTTAAAATCTTCATCGCAATAGAATAATGAGAAAAATATATAAATGGCAAATATTTCATAAATTTTGCATAATATCATGACTAAATTTTTTATAGTTAGTTTTAAAATTTTCATTCACTCGCTTATTAGTTATCTTAATTCTTACCTATTCCCCTTGATAGAATCCCTCTAATTGTTATTTTTCCCCTGGATAGGAAAGTTTACAATAAGGCCCATCACCAATTTTATGACCATACAAGAGATTATTCCATATTTCCATACGTGGAAGCACATGGTTATTTTTATAATGCCATGTGATGCGTAATTAATCTTATCATTAGTCACCTAAAAACTAAGCTCGTTTATATAAACCCTTCCATTAGCCTTTCTTCTGTCACACCAAATCTTCATCCGCATCATCACATTCATATATAGTCTCCAGAATCAGTTAGCCATTTCTCTCTCTCTTTACATATATATACATATACCCCACATGTCTGCTTTCTGAAATTTTATCAATCAATTTATTTTTTCCTATCTAAATTGCTTTACATTTATTTATTCTTTTGTTAAAAACCTATTGTTTCCATAATCATTTTAACTTTGATCGATCAATGCTCTACATTGTTATTAGTACTAAGTATAGTAAAGATATTAACCAAAAAACCGGGTTGGTATCGACCGGTATTCAACATATGATCGAAATAACTGGAACCAGAATTATTAACCGGCTCTAGTGGCTTTTCGTCTGTATCCACAGTATGAAGCTGTTAATTACATTACTATGTTTTGTTTTTTTTTGCTCGCAGTTGTTAGTTAATAGTTAATACATTTGGTAGCTATTATAACTATAAAAATGATCAAGAAAAATGAACTAGAAAACTAATTTTATTAGTTATTGGTTGGTTAATAATAGACGAACAGGTAATAGCGACTATGTCTTACGCTCTCATAACCAGCCCTGTTGTCGAGAAACTGAAAGAAGTAGGCCGTGATGGAAGCCGTGCATGGGACGACGGATCCGATCACGACGGCGTGACGAAGATATACGTTAGAATCGCTTCTGGTGGCGTTCAGTTGGGCAAGTGCGACTATGTGAAAAGTGGACAACTGATAAAAGGAGGCTTCGATGTTTTGGAGGAAAACGGTACAACACACGAGGTAAGCTAAGTAGTGTTTAATTTTCCTCTCTCTCTCTATCGAAATCATGTTTATGGAAGATTACTGACATATTAAATTTTGGACAGATTGTGATTAACCACCCCGAAGAATATCTGGTTTCCCTCGAGGTTAGGTTTGATCACTCCTCTACAATTCACGGAATCAAATTCAAAACCAACCAGAAGGATTCTGAATACTTGGGCAAAGATGCTAGTATTCCATATAATTTCAATTCTAAAGACATGAAGATCATTGGATTTTATGGTTCCTTCTCCTCCGACGGCTATCTCGCTTCCATTGGAGCTTATTTCGTTGCCGCGATCCCGGAAGCTGGGTGGGACGATGGAAAGCACGCGAAGGTGAATAGAGTGCAGGTTACTTACGAAAACGACGTCATCCACTCAATCCAAGTCACGTACGACGGGAGTCACGGAACCGCCCTTCAATCTCGGCTTCGCGGTAGCGTTGGGCCCAAGTCTGATGGGGTTAGTGGTAGAAGAAAAAAATGGGTCTTCATAATTGCAGTTTTACTAGCAACACGTAATTTATGTAACGTAAATTATCTTCTTCTTCTTTCTTATATAATCACTAGTTCACTTTGGAATCGGACGAGTACATAACGGCTCTTTCTGCTTATGGCAAAACGTTGAGCTGGCAAGACCTTATAACGGCGTTGGTTTTCAAAACGAACAAGAGGGCTTACGGACCTTACGGAAAAAGATTCGGTTTCAAGCTTCCTGCTCTGGAGGAGACCGGTAAACAGATCGCCGGTTTCTTTGGTACCAGCGGCATTGTTCTCAACTCCATCTTCGCTCACTACGCTCCCATACCCGATAAATGGGACGACGGGTCAGATCACGACGGCGTGACGAAGATATACGTAAGATCGGGTGCGAATGGCATTCAGTTGGTCAAGTTCGACTATGTAAAAGGCGGAAACATGATACAGGGAGCCATCCATGGTTCGCAAGATAGTAGTAGAGGTTCAACGCGAGAGGTACGTAAGCTAATAGCTTTCTTTCCATATTTAATTTCCCTCTCTTTTTAAAATTGTCTGAAAAATTCGGGCAGATTGTGGTTAACCATCCGGAAGAGTATCTGGTTTCCGTCGAGGGTTGGTATGATTCATCCAGTGTCATTAAGGGAATCAAATTCAAAACCAACCACAAAACTTATGAACACATTGGGTATGATATAGATGGTGATGATACTAAATTTACTCTCCAAGTTCAAGGCGAGAAGATCATCGGATTTCATGGTTCCTCCGGTACACATCTCAATTCTATTAGAGCTTATCTCGTTCCAATATTCACTCCAAAACGATGGAAGATGATACCAGGAGTTGGTGGTGATGGAGGAACTTCATGGGATGATGGTGGTTCCGACGGCGTTAAAAAGGTGTATGTAGGACCAGGCCAAGATGGTATTGCAATGGTCAAGTTTGTGTATGACAAAGAAGGTCAGGTTGAAGAAGCAGGTCCACATGGAAAACGTACAGGACAGAGAGTCGGCGTGGTACATTTTTAGTTCTTGCCTTTTCTTTTTCTCTTTTAACAAGATAATTTTTTATTTTCTTTCTTATGGACTAATTTCAATTTTGTTTTTGTTTCTGGGCTCCTTTCATTACAGTTTGAGCTTGATTATCCAAGCGAATACATCACGGAAGTGAACGGCACCTACATTAAGATCCTTGGGAGTAAGACCGATGTCATTACTATGCTTAGGTTCAAGACTAATAAGCGAACATCTGATCCCTTTGGAATTGAAGCTGGTGAGTATGGAAAACCCATCACACTCAAAGAGGAAGGCCACAAGATTGTTGGATTTCATGGAAGCACATCACATGAAAGCACAGGTGATATACTTCACAAAATTGGAGTGTATGTCCTTCCCATCACCAACTGATCATGGAGGCCAGAAGAATCTGTCAACGCTTGTGGTCTTTCTCTTGATAATATGTGAATTTTGAATAAGTTGATTCTACTATTTTCCTCTTTCAGTTTGTTTTCTGCTTCAGTGTTCAAAGTCTTCTCTTTTGTCTTGTTATTATGTCTGTTGATAGATTTGTGATCCATCCACTTTTCATAAATGATGTTTGTTCCATTATTTCCCTAGGTCCTTTAATTATTATATATTTACTAATTCCATATTAAAATTAAAAGGTTAAACCACATCGTTGAAATATCTCGTAGAGAGTCTTGACTCTGATTTTGGAAAGGAAGTCACCAACTTGTCCATTAGAACCCAATAAACTCAATAATCACTGACATCGGTCAATAATCATGCATGAACATTACATCATAATTGGACCAGTGTACTTGACATACACATTCACCTCTCTGTCCTACACGTGGTTCCTTTAGCTTTGCCTCGTCATGCACATTCAACACGGCTCTCTTTGTCCATGGTCACAAACAATGCAAGCAAACTAACTGCAACATGGCTCCCTGAGTCCATGACTATGTTGAGACGAACATCATCATCATATCATATCATCATGAAACATCAAGTATTTCAGCATCACAGAATCATCAAACAGCAAACATATCATCATCTATCACATCAAACATGAAAACTTTTTTTTGTTGAGCATAAAAAATGAAAACATCATATAAAAATAATTTTAAACATGAAAACGGCCGGTGTCACGGATACTGTGAATCCGCTGATCACACTCTCACATCTCGATGGTTAATTTTGCGACGACGGTTAGAGTTTTGCTCCTCTCCTCAGCTTGGTGTGACCCATAAGTTAGGTCAGCGCTAGATAGGTTTTACTTCTCACTTTGATTTACTCGAGCTCACCAATTTTTCCTTCTTAATGTAAAATTTTCGTACCATTTTAGAAATTGTGTGTAATATACATGCATACGAAAACCATGCTACGAACAAATCATAGTTGACCGTTTTTGTGTATGTGTTGCTGATCATATTTCCTAGTGGAACGGGTCAATAATTAATTTGACCTTATCATATTTATTTGTTACTGTTATATATTTCCTAGTGAATGTAATATTTTAACAACTATTATACACAGTCATAATCATCCTTAAACTGTAACAAATATACTTTGCAATTTCTCACACACCGGATAATTTAAATTCTCAAAACGATCTCCTAATTAACCAAGTGTATAATAAGCTCATTAGTTGTTTTATTGGTTCGTATAATCTGAATAGGGATTAATAGAATGCTTAGTCCATATAGAGGTCATTATATATATGACACTTCACATAATGCATATATGATATATCGATTTGAAAAAGGATTATATTATCGTACATCAAAGCCTTCTTGATCTTGTCGAATCACGTAAACATTAAGAAACGGAAAAGAAAACACTCTTATTATTCTAACTAACCAAAACCTCAAGAATCTTGGTCAATCGATTACAAACCAAAATACAAGAACGAAACACAACTGAAAAAAGAAAAAAAAAATCCTCTGAATACAGCACTCAAAGCTCATCATGTTGATTACGGATCTCGGATGGGCGAACGCCTTCACTAAGGAATTCTCTGTAAAATTTGCCGGAAAGCTTCTCATGACGTTTGAAATTGTTTTCAAAATCAACGTAATAGAGTCCGAATCTGACTTTATAACCATTTTGCCACTCGAAGTTATCCAACAATGACCATACAAAATAGGCTTTAACGTTCACCTCGTCTTTGCTACAGATTTTACACAAATGATTTTATCAGATTCTTTATATACAACGCCATCATTTTTAAAAAGGATGTAGGACTTACCAAATAGCATCATACAAACTGTTAAGATGCATATCAATATAAGCTCTCCTGTTATAATCCTCAGTACCCGTTTTAACCGATAGGTGTGCAGGTACATCTCCATATCCTAAAAAACAACATTAAACTCAATATATGAAACAAAACTTTAAATGCTTGTTTGAAAAATCAAATCAACGAAAAATAATACTGTAGTTTTTTTAGTTACCATTTTCCATGATCATAATTTCTGGATTGTCATATTTATGCTTGATGTACTTCAAAAGACTTCTTAAGCCTCTCGAATACACGGGGAGATCAGCGTCCTTAGGCTAAAATTCAACAAAGCTAGAAGGGTTACGTCATAGTACATTAAATCAACATTAGCACAAACAGATATATATTTAATAGTATAATTTCAAATTGCTATTTACTATTAATTACTCTAATTAAATACCTTGGTACCGATCCTGTAGTCATCTGCATTTGTCTCTGAAAAAGAAGATATACAGTAAATAGTAGTTAGAAGCATTACAAACCTTTTCCTATAATTATAACGTACGTTTGGCATTGGTTTTCTTGGTTTGGCTTCAGGTAAATTAAAGTATAATATATATATATATATATATATATATATATATATATATATA
>OVBI01001736.1:0-29075 GCA_900406495.1 Sisymbrium altissimum
ATACTACCATACACCGGGTTGAAAGCAAATTCCTGGCTTCCGACTCATCACCCGAGTCATTTACCAACCAACATTTGATGGCGAAGCTTTGTCTCGAGACATAATGCCCATGACTCTAGGTGGTTCTGACAATGGACGAGACACTCGAGCCCAGCACCGTACCGGACGAGTAGGCTCACCCGGAGAAGACCCATTCGACCTTTCGGCAGGACCCATGACCCGATCGCGGGGTAAGACACTCCAGCATGACGTCCTGATGTTTCTCGATCACGGAGCTGCCGATGATCCATACGCGTCTTGAGCCGGTACACCCTCGTCTCGATACGAAGTCCCCGCGTCTCGATGGCTCATGACCGCGTCTCGAGCTAGCGAACCCGCGTCTCGATACTCTACCCACGCGTCCTGAGTGTTCACCGTCCTGCACGCGACTGCATGATATTTTTCCCAGGCCAAAATTTGACCGACCAAAACTCTGAGTTTCATTAAACCATCGGTCCATTTTATTTGTATTTTCATTTCGTGTCTTTTTAGGCTAAGTCTTTTCAGTTTCTTTGGCGTGGGAAAGATACCCTTGTTTTCCAAGCTATTTAATCTTTCTTTGTAAAAAAACCTAAGTACCTTTTGATCATTTTTCATTCTAAATAAAGAAAACTCTCTTGAGCATTTTCTCTCTTTTGTTCTTCGTTGAGCAAGCTTGTTGTCTGGTGTGTCATATCCATTCAACCTCCTTTGTTAGCGACTTGTGCGTCATATCCAAGGCTGGCTAAGGCGTGGAATATCAGAAGATCACCATCAATTCTGACGACCCATTTCGATCCACCCAGTTCCGGTCTGATCATCCTCTGATCGGTTCATATCCCACCTCTCTACCATTTATTCAAGTGTTCTTCCTTGGGAGATTGTATCAGTTAGCAGCGGGGATATAAGACTTCGTCATTCTTCTTATATCTGTGAACACATCAGGAAAGTGGTTTGCCAAACTTTGTAAGTGTACAATTTTTATTAGGAGGATCGAGATAGACCCAAGATTTTGAACACCATGTGATATCTTTTGGTGATTCTCTCAATCCTCCCCCTAACGCGGGGAATTCACTTTCATTAAAGTGGCAATCGACAAAACGTGCCGTGAACATGTCACCAATTGTTGGTGCAAGAAATCTAATTATGCTCAGTGCCGTAAGCCCGACATATGTTCTCAGTCTCCTTTGTGACCCCATTTTTGTTCTTTGTGGTGACGATATCGGGACATAAATTGCACACCTAAAAACATGGAGATAGGATAAGTCTGGCTTATGGCCAGATATCAACTGTATTGGGGAGTATTCATTATTTTCACTTGGTCTTATCTGAACCAATGCCCCAGCATGCAATATAGAATGTCCACATACAATGATTAGGAGCTTTATTCTCAAAATTAACGGTCTTACAATCAACTGTAACCTCTTAATAGACTCAGCCATGACATTTTGTGTATGCATATGAGGGACCGGATGCTCAACCTCTATTCCCATTGACATACAATAGTCATTAACTGCCACTGAAGTGAATCCACAAGCATTATCAAGTCTGACTTTCTTTATGGCATAATCAGGGAAATGTACTCTTAACCTGATCATTTAGGCAATGAATCTTGCAAAACTCATGTTTCTTGTTGTCAAAAGACATACATGTGACCATATGCTAGATGCATCAATATATACGATGAAATATCGAAACACCACACGGTGGATGAATCTTCCCACATATATCACCATGTATTCTCTCTAGGAATATAGGGGATTCATTCCCAACTTTGGCTGGCAAGGGTCTAATTATGAGTTTTCCTCGAGAACATGCACTACATGAATGCTCTCCTGATTGGAAAAATTTATGGTTTTTCAATGGGTGGCCACTCGAATCTTGCACAATTCTTCTCATCATCATTGAATCAGGGTGGCCAAGTCTTTCATGTCACACCTTAACTGTGGTAGTAAACTTCATGTCTACTATAATATATGATTCAATCATGTTTATCTTTGTGCAATATAACCTGAAGGACATCATTGGTAATTTTTCCAATATATGTTTCTTCTCTGATGTAATGCAAAGATATTCAATACCACTCTTATTCATTGTCTCTATATGATATCCATTTTTTCGGATATTCCGGAAATTTAACAAGTTTCTTTGATACTCGGGGGAATATAATGGTTCTTGCATTTCAATCTTTGTCCCCCTTGGCATTGTAAAACTTACTTTTCCGGAGCCTTTTATAATTATTGCATTACCAAATATGGTACTCACACTTCCAACGGAGTCTTTTATTTTAAGATCGGAGAAATACAGTAGAACATCTATAAATTAATACTCAATTAATTAACAATCACTATAAATTAATAAATTTTCCAGTCCCAAGTCGGGACAATTGTAAAATTTAACAAAATTCGATAAGATAATAATTTTTAAAAACCCCTAAATAAATTATGGTCCCAATGAAATTAAAATTAATAATTACATAAATTTATATATATATATATATATATCTAAGATAACATACTAAAATATGAGTACGATGTTTTTTTATTTTAACTAAAGATCTCATTAATGTTTTGTCTCTATTTTTACTTATTGTATCGAAATTTTAGTGATGATTATCTTTTAGATTTGAACTCAAAACATATAAAGGTTTTTAAACATGATGAATTGTATATTTCTAAATGCTTTCAAATATATTGTATTATATATCCTTTTCAGTTTCATTATTACGGATTGTAATTATTATTTTCTATACATTTTGAACTTATGAACATATATTATTTTTACATAAATACTCAATATATGTTATTAAAGTCTATTGTAATGCGATAAATAATTTCATTATCATTACTTAAAGTTTGTATATGTCATTTTTATTAGTCGATTCATTTGAATTCTTTAAATTTATTAGAATAATAATATTTTTAAAGAAAAACCTAAAAAATATTATGGACTAAATGCATATTTTATAAATTTAATAAATATTAATTATTTATTAATTAATAACTCTATAAATTAATAAATTTCCAAAATCCCAACATTATTAAGTTATTAAACTTTTACTGTACTTTCTATCTTTAAGTATTGTGTGCGTTGTTGCACTATCTGTTAGATATAAATCTCCTTTAATCGCAATTGTGACATCTTCTTTTATATGAACTGAAAAGATGAATGGAACAGATGAACGGTAGAACGTCATGTTGATAACATGTTGTAAAAATACTGCTCTTTTGTTGTAAATAAAATTCTCTTTTAACACTTGTATGATTATGCTTATGAATAATAAAAACAAAGAACTTAGTGAATAAAAGATGAATAGGAAAGAGAATGTTCAAACAAGAAGATACTGAATAAGAGATTTTTTGGTAATATTCTCACATACAATTTCCAATCAAGAATAAAAATACAACTCAGCTATTTATACTATAATAGTTTGGGGAGGAAGTTTGTGAAGTTTAGTCAGATTAGTTTAGAGACAAAAGTACTTTAAAACTAAAATAGTGTAAGAGAGATCTATGGTTAAAAAGATGTTTCCAGTATTTTTAAAAGAAAAAGGGTTCATTTTAAAAAGAAAAATGTCCATCCGGTTTAACAACACGAGAAAAGAGAATAAAAATCTTTCACTTGTTTTTAGAAAGAAAAACGGAAACAAAGAAGAAAAACAGAACAAAAAACCCTAAAAATACAGTACAGTAGTCATTACAGATCAACAAAACACTTGCAAGAACCATTATTTAATATTTTAATGGGCAATATACCTTTTAAAGCCCACCTATCCGAGATGGGCCTTATCAACGTTAGTCGGTCGATATTTGACTTTACATATATATATACACTACAGTCCATTGTTATACAATTTATTCTATTAGACAAAAAAATTCCGTTTCGTTAACAAACAAAAAAAAAACCTACAAAGGTTAGGGTTCCTTACAATTCCTTAACACGAGGAAACTCTGTGATTCTCCTTCCTTACTTCGTGTCAAATCTTACTTGTGAATAAAAAATTAATTGATTTTCGCTTTGATTATCTTCTCAGGTTTCTCGATCTGTTTTAGTTGCTTAAACTATGGCGGCAGAACCAAAGGCGACGACTGAAGAAGTTAAGATGGATCTGTTCGAAGACGACGATGAGTTCGAGGAGTTTGAAATCAACGAAGGTGAATTTCTTTCTCTTTTTCGTTTTACTTGATTCATCATTAGTTTATGTGATTTGTTGATTACTTTTAAGATGAGTCTTTAGCTTAATAACTTATATAACTGTATTAGAAGAAATTTGATTAAGAGAAGTCTCTGTTGCGTAGTTGTGATGTGTAGTGGATCTATTAGGTTCCTTAGGTTTCTTGTGGACTGAGTTTGGTAGTTGTAATGTGGAAGAATGGATCTTGAGGTTACTTTGGTTTTGTTTATTTTGTTTTGATAAAAAATAAAAGAGAGAATCTAATTCTTATCTTTAACACATTTTTCTTTTACAAGGCCTTACATTGTATTAGAAGAACTGATAATAAACGTAAGTCTCATTGTATGAGTCTATATCTGGTTTCTTGATTTCTTTTGCAATAAGTGTGGTAGTTCTGATGTGGAATGGATTCTTGGTATTACTTTGATTTTGCTACTTAATAGATTCCGCTTTGCTTCTATGTTGCGCAGATTGGGTGGAGAAAGAGGAAGTGAAGGAAGTTGGTCAGCAATGGGAAGATGACTGGGATGATGATGATGTCAATGACGATTTCTCTCGTCAGTTAAGGAAGGAACTTGAGATTACTGCTGATAAGAAATGAGAGTTCTGAAGCATGTTTGAGGCATTATCTTCACTTTTGAATTGCATCCTTTGTTTGATGTATTGTCCTTTTTACTTTGCACATTTTACTCTCTTGGATGCAAATTCCTTATCTTTGAAGATAATAAATCTGAACTGGTAACCATCTATTATTGCGTTTACTCCCAACTTTTATAATTTTGTTGTTATACCACGTTATGGATTCTTCTACTTGATAGTAGAATCGAAAGAGAAAATGATAGAGAGAAATTGGGGAGAAAAACAATAAAACTTTGGACTCATTTATATAAATTCTTCTACTTCGGCAATGGCAACAAAACCAACAACATAAAACGGATCTTGCTCAGGGTATTACTCATTAGTCTCTCCCTTCTACTACATCTTCAAAACCAATACCAAAAAAAGAAAAAAAAACAAACTGGCCCAAACTCCTACTCTAAGAAAGAGTGAGCAAATTTGGTGAAGAACACGGACAAAAAAACCACAAAAGGTAAGTAAGGTGCTTTGCGTTCAGCAAGCGCTAGCAACTTCAGCAACACCGTTCTGTGATATCTCTTCAATCACTTCGTTAGCAACTTCAGGTGATGTACTTGTCATAGTAGTAGTCTCTTTGGTTTCCTTAGGTTCGTCTTTTGGCGTCACCTTTTTGTCATTGGCAGCCAAAGCTTGCTGAAGGTAAACAATGTTAGTTTTTTGTAATTCAGATATAACTTAAAGAATAAGGCGCAACGAAGGATTTTATTGCTTTTACCTGCTTTTTGTATTGCTGGTGCTTCTTTTTTCCCTCTTTGATTATCATTTCACGATTCTCATAGAACACAAAATCATCAAGTATGCATGTCTTGCTCACATGTTCCTTGAAAATCTTGATGACTTTGATGCCTTGCTCTAGGTGTACCTGCAGAGATTAATCCACAAAGCCCAATTTTATTTTCTAACCTTCACATGAGCAGGGAAGTAGAAAAAATAGGTAAGAGAAGTGTAAGAACCAAACACTGACCTCCTGTGTGTCTCGGCTATTTGTAACTGGCTTGTTCTCATTGTTCTCCAGAGTTATATGCCTCAAGGAACTATTTGGGATATCTTTAACGATGTGCCACTTAACAGGGAAGCAACCAATCCACTTGTCTTGCTGCCAGTATTCAACAGTCTGGTTAAAATCAACTGGTCCTACCATCTCAGCTAAACCGACAAATTGCCCACTTGTGTTTACCTGTAAAATTTAAACCACATTTAAGATTTCTTCTTTAGTTAGATATGAACAAAGCAATCTAAAGTCAACGAAGTCTTCACAGAATTAAAATTCACTTACAGAGAAGATAAGAAAAACGGGGCAGGAAACATCCGACTTTTCTTTAGCCTCATTATACGCAGCATTAAGCTTCTTGTTGCCATTGGGAGTGCTGGACCAAACATTGTATTTGATACTTTTGTGAATATCATCTTCACTGTACGATTTGATTACAAAGAGCTTCGCATGGGAGTAGGTTTCAGAGAACTCTTCCTTGTTGTACTCCTTTAAATCTGGAAGAGAGACATCTTCTTTCTTCTTCTCGATATCCGTTGCATTCTCCTCTTTAAGAGTTTCTGGCTGCGAACCTTCTTGGTCAGTCTTGAAACCCTTGGCTCTTGGCCCTCTATTCAACTCGTTTAACCCCTCGACATTCTCTTTGCCATACCCATAAAACCCATAACTCTTTGTCTTGTAGCCGTTGTTAAACGCGTACCAGCTTGGAGTTTGCTTATAAGTGCCATAACCATAAGAATCATATCCATAGCCACTCATGTAAGGCCCATACATTGAGTACATGCTGTCCATGTATCCACAGGACTGACCATAACCGCCTGATCGTCCCTGCTGTGTACTCTGCAATAGATAAAAACCAAATCATGAACCAACAAAAAACAAACTCAATACAAAGTTATTATTATGAAGCAAAGCTGATACATCGAAGTCTAGAACATACCAGGTACGGATACTGAAGACTGCTGTTGGTCTTTCCAGAAGCATAGTTCATCTCGTAACCGTATCTAGGGTACTGATACGCTGGAGGATAATAGCCAGTAGGGTAAGTACCTCCTCTTCCAAAAGAGCCCTTTTGATTATAAGGAGCAGAGTTCTGGTAACCAAGTTTCTTCTGGCTCAATCCTTTATTGACAGTTGTAGTAGTAGCTCTACCATTAGGTAAAACAGTAGGCTTTCCACTCTTGGTTGCTTCTCCTGACAAAGAAACTTGTAAGAACCCATTACTGTTTCCGCCATACACATCCTGCAAATGAAATGGGACATAAAGGTATATCATTAATCACTGTCATAACAAGTAACATAAACAACACATTAGGTTAAATGATTATACCTTATTCCCAGTGTCAGAGACTTTAGCCATGGTTTCTTGATCAAGGGACAGATTGTGCAGCAAATCTGTAGCTTCTATATTACAAATAATGAAGGAAAAACAATCTTTTGTACTTTTGTAATAATTGAGCTATAAGCAAGAAACATCAGATCTATATAAAAGCTCAACAAGAGATTTCAGCAATACCACAAGCAAGAAACAAGGTGAGATCTACCCTAGAATAATAGTTAAAACAAAGAAACAGCGAAGAAACAAAAGGCATCTTTCTTGAAAGTAAACCCTACAAAAACCCTTTCAGCACCAACAGAAGAAAAAATGAATATTTCAATAAATTTAAACAAAATTTATAAAAGCGAAAAGGTATGAATTGGCGTAGAAGCAATAGCGGACGTGCGTGAAGAAAAATAAGGATACGATCCGAAGGAGAAATGGTAGTAGCCATGGCTTGTCTGCTATATCAGCGGCGGAAACTTGAAAGAGAGAGAGAGACAGAGAGGCAAAAGAGAAGAGGGAACAGCAAAACCCTAGGAAAATTTGATGAGTCGTATTTATGTTTTCACTTTTCTAGTGAGCGGCGCTTTGTTTTCTTTTCCAAACTTAACGCCACCAATTAAACCGAACCGAACCGAAAATAAAATCCGGTTTAATCACGGATCAATGCTTTTTCTTATAGAAACAAAAGAACTGAAAAATCCAAAAGGAGGCAAGATAGATTATTAAATTTTCAAGGTCCTAACCACTACGATTTTAAGCAACCTCTCTCCCAAATCTAACACTTAAATTGACTAAGGACATTAATATTGGATAATAACTAAAATCTAAATATTTTTTCAGTAAGAAAAAAAATTAACATTGATCAATAAAACGGGAAATCAGTCATTTTCTACTCTCTCTATGGTTCCGATTCAAACTTTAATTGTTACCCTATACAAAAATATATCCTAACTCAGTTTTTATTTAAATTTCATACTTCGATACTAAAAAATTAGTCATTTTATACATTATCGTTAATTTTCTACCGATACCGTTAATTGATATTCGATACTTTCGAAACAAAATAAGAAATTGGCCATTTAATATCCCAACACTTCTCTATCATCTCGATTTAGACCTCAATTTAACATATGAAAAAACATACTCGAACTTTAAATATTACACCTCGATACTAAAAACATCGGCTAGTTCATATATTGTCGTTGACTCTCTAATGATACCATTAACTAATGATGATTAGACTTTGACAAGGCTTTAACTTGGATAATCAAAGTAAAAAAAAATTAGTTTGAAAAAATCCCAAAACAACGTTGTTTGGTTAGAAGAAAATTAAAAAAAAAAAAAAATCGAACTCTCTATCTCTCTCACACTCAAATGTTTTGAGACTATAATCACAATAAAAATATGACAGATAATTGAACTTAACTTTAATCCGGTGTAAAGTAGATAACATCTATCTGTGATAAACTAAATCTAAAGGTTCAAAAAGTAGATTTTTCATTGGAGAATGAAGTAAAAAGTAAGTTTAATTAAAAATTGAATGAAATTTGAGGTTTATGAGTAGACAAATTAAGGTCTAAATAAAAAAAGATAGGTTTTTCGGATGAAAGAGACATATTTGTCGAAGAAGAGATTTGTTTAATAACAAAAATTTACCAAATGATGTCGTTTCTAGGGTTTTGTCAAAATTATTATTTTTTTAAAAAAAAATATTTTTTTTATTGAATATCTAGGTCAAAGTCTAATCATAGTTAACGACATCTTTAGAGAGTTAACGACAATATATGAAATGGCCAATATTTTAGTGTCGGGGTATAAAATTTAAATTTAAATTGAGTTAGGATATGTTTTTGAATATGTTAAAAATTGAGATCCAAATCGGGATTGTAGATAGTGTGTTAGGGTATGAAATGACGGATTTCCCATTTTGTTTCGAAAGCATCTCATCATCAGTTAACGGTATCATTAGAAAGTTAACGACAATGTATGAAATGACCAATTTTTTAGTGTCGAGATATGAAATTTAAATGAACATTGAGTTGTGGTATAATTTCGCACATGATAACAACTAAGATCTGGATCGGGAGTGCGGAGAAATATTGGGATAGAAAATGTTCGATTTCCCCAAGATAAACTATATACGCTTATTTTATTAATGGTTGCCCATCATGAGTATCTTTGGTAAGTTTCAGATCTGTAATGATAAGAAAGTCTGTTTAGTTTGTTTGCCTTATGTTCTTAAGTCTCTTTAGATTATGAATATTTGTGGATTTGAGTTTCATCAAGTTTTATTTTGTAATGTTGTTTGCGTTTTTAGTATAGGATTTTATCTCTAGTGAAAAATTGTTACTTTTGGAGTATGACTTTTATGAGAATTCAATTTCTTGTAAAAAATTTTGGAAACCTGATGAGTATCTAACTAATTAGTTTACCATACCAACTTTCTACTCATCTCTGCTCTTCTTCGAATAAAGTGCTCGTCATATTTTAGCACAAAATTGTTCGACAAAAACAGTAAAAATATTTTGATTTGTGGGATTCTACATTAATTAGAGGTATCTACAATGGGTGGAATAGCCAGCAAGCATTAGGTAAGTGTCCATCTCTGGGTGGAATTAAAAGCAACCTAAAGTTAGGGTCTTCAAGTGTCTCTTACAGTTGAAATTGTCCAGCATGAGGAAGAAAGAAAAGTCACGAAGATTTACAAGAGGAAGAATAAAGGTTTTCCTCACACTCTATGATGTTTAACTCTTGTTTGAGTGTTAGAGAGACAACAACAAAAAATAAATTAGTTGATGTGTTAAACTAGGGGTGGGCGATGGGGTTCGGTTCGGATTCTTTTCGGGTAGTTCAGGTATTTGGGTTTAAGGATATATAACCGTTTGGATTTTCTTTTTTTTTTTGTTCGGTTTGATTTCATCCAAGTTTAATTCGGGTTCGACTATCCATAATAAAAAAATAGTTAACTTTAAATAAAAATTTAACCTGGTTAAATTTGGATAGTTACTCAAATTTGTTTTCGGGTATTTTGGTTATTTTGTGTTAAAATAATTCATAACTTCAAATATATAATTAAAATTTTGGGTATTTGAACTATTATAAAACTAAATATAATTAATGTTTTAAAATATAATTATATTTTTGATATTTTAGCATAGTCGAACCGAGGAACAAGCCGCTTTCATCCCTGGCCGTTTAGTGACAGATAATGTGCTCATAGCACATGAACTTATGCACTCTCTCAAAGCCAGAAAACGTGTCTCTAAGACATACTTGGCAGTCAAAACTGATATCACAAAAGCTTACGACAAGGTGGAATGGAGCTTTTTGGAATCAACGTTACGAGCTTTTGGCTTCAATGAACAATGGATAACGTGGATAATGGCAACTGTAATCACGGTTGAGTATTCAGTTCTGATTAATGGTACTCTGCAAGGTCGAATTTTACCGCAACGAGGGTTAAGACAGGGTGACCCGCTGTCTCCTTATCTGTATATCCTTTGTGCTGATGTTTTAAGTCACCAAATCTCTTATCAAGCTCGTTTGGGTAACATCAGAGGCATCCGTATCGGCAATGGAGTTCCCCCTATTACTCACCTCTTATTTGCCGACGACTCTCTTTTCTTCTGCCAAGCTAACTCTCGTAATTGCCGTGCTCTTAGAGATGTTTTTAACTTGTATGAACAATGTTCTGGACAACAGATCAATCCTTCTAAATCCATGCTCACTTTCGGCTCTCGTATTAATGGTGGTCAGCAAGCCTTAATGAAAAATGTACTCGGCATTACAAGTCACGGTGGTAATGGAAAATATTTGGGTCTGCCGGAACAATTTGGTCGCAAAAAGAAGGAACTGTTTGAAAATATACTGGACCGTGTGCGTAAAAGAACATCGGGTTGGAAGGCTAGATATCTCACTCAAGCCGGAAAAGAAATTCTTATCAAATCTGTTGGAATATCAATGCCTGTTTATTCGATGTCATGCTTTAAGCTCCCTAAAACCTTAACTGATGAAATAAGCCAACTGTTAATGCGGTTCTGGTGGGAGAAAGGTGATGGTTCTAGAGGAATTCCCTGGATTGCTTGGAAGCGGCTACAGTTTTCAAAGAGGGACGGCGGTTTGGGTTTTCGGGATTTGGAAACTTTAAATGATGCGCTTCTTGCTAAGCAAGCATGGAGGCTTATACGTTTTCCAAACACTCTGTTTGGCCGTCTGTTCAAAGCTCGTTACTACCGTGACACAACTATCTTCGAGGCCACAACAAAAAAGAATGCATCTTATGGCTGGAACTCGATACTTAAAGGACTGGAACTTATTAATGCAGGGAGTCGACATTTGATTGGCAATGGTCATCACACTCGCGTGTTTAAGGATAAATGGATTCCAAAAAAAAATCCGGAAACAATCACCACACCACAAAACATTTTGTATGTCGATGAAAATCTTCTGGTTTCTGACCTTATAATTGCTACTGATACGAATCAAATCTGGCATGATCAGCTCCTCTGCAATTTGTTTTCGGAAGAAGAGGTAACAGCTATCAAACGTATTTACCTACCTCAGTCTCCGAAACAAGATCGTGTGGTGTGGCATTTCGACAAGGCAGGGGAATATACAGTCAAAAGCGGCTATTGGATGGCCTTCAATTCTAAAGCTCAATCTCATCCGGAGATTTTGACTCCTGCCGGTGACCCTCTTATTAAAGCTAAAATTTGGAAGCTGAATGTTATGCCGAAGCTAAAACATTTTCTTTGGAAGATTCTCTCCAAGGCTTCAAGCATCAACACCCGTTTAGCAACCCGAGGGATAAATCTTGATACTATTTGTCCTCGCTGTCTTTCTGCAGAAGAGACTTTCGATCACACTTTCTTTACCTGTCCCCTTTCAATTGCGGTCTGGAGACTTTCTGACTCTTGTTGGCAACCACCTGTTTTCTGCAAGTGATTACTGTGAAACTCAAGTAGATGCTTTGCTTTCTTTACAAAATCAACCTTTGATATCGGATTTTCAAAAATTGTTACCATTTTATGTTCTTTGGCACATTTGGAAGGCACGATGCTCACTCATTTTTGCTCACAAAAATTTTCAACCTCGCCGAGTTGCGCGTCTTGCTACTGCAGATGTCACAGAATGGTTGAACACATTGCTCAATGATCCTTCCAATCAGTCTCTCAGAACGCGATCTAGTCTCTCAACCTCAGCTTTCACAACTCGTACACGTTGGACACGTCCGCCTCAAGGCTACATTAAATGTAATTTCGATGCAAGTTACAACCCTGCTACTGGTTCTTCAACTGCCGGCTGGCTTTGTCGTACATATACAGGCGAGGTTCTCTTCTGGGGCTCTAATTCCCTGGGCATTATTGATTCTGCTTTAGAAGCCGAAGCTCGGTCTTTATTGTTG
This sequence comes from Sisymbrium altissimum, assembly GCA_900406495.1. Taxonomy (NCBI): domain Eukaryota; kingdom Viridiplantae; phylum Streptophyta; class Magnoliopsida; order Brassicales; family Brassicaceae; genus Sisymbrium; species Sisymbrium altissimum. The sequence goes on from OVBI01001736.1 coordinate 12,548, forward strand.
GCAATGCAAATGACTTATAGTTATGGTGTGACGCACGTAGTTTTTGAAGGAGATTGCAAGTTACTATTCGATAATCTACTGGGACAGAGCATCAATGTTTCAATAGAAACAATATGCCATGATATTTTATCATAGAATCTACGTTTCCCTCGTTGCTATATTCATTTTGTCAATCGGTCAAACAATGCGGCAGCTCATTCAATCGCACAACATGTTCTCTCTTATCAGTTTGCCATGAATATTTACATTCCTCCGTGGTTAAAAAACATTTTATATCTTGATTGTGTAAACTCATTCTTATCTCATTAATAAAATTTTTCGTTTGCGGAAAAAAAATAATATATATTTTAGATACATATTTCATTTTCGGTTCAATTCAGGTTTGGATTTGATTTTGAGTTTAAAACCCATTTCAATATTTTGTCATATTTAGTCAGTTCGAAATTGATTTGGATTTTTGGATTCAAATATTTTACCCATCATCCCTAGGTGACACCACACTTATTATCGTGAGCATTCACCTTTTTCTTTTTGCTCGTTTCATGCCGCTAGTTCTAGTCGGTCCCTCCATTTCGCACTAACCATTTGGACTTTGATATATTAGAAGTTTCTAAATTTCAAACCGTCGATAATTCATACAAACTAGCTTGATACGCGAATTCAACTCATATTTACATCTTTTAGTTGTAACCTTGCTTTCTTTTTGACTCGTATCAGATTAAGCTTCAGATTTCAAATAAAATGAAAACTCTCATCTCAATTCTTAAGTATATATAACAACACATCACAACTCCAAACTAACATTTTCCCATCTATTCTTCTTCCTCCATACGAAACCTTCCGGTTTCATAGACATGGTACGTCCACACAGGTTGAAGCAATTCTCTTGTGGCCTCGAGCTTCTTCACTTCGTTTTCATCTAATTCTTCACCAATCTCATGCTCTATTATCGGGTAAATTCTCGGAAGTGAGATCAACATTGTGTCAAGCTCTTTCCACTCTCTATCTTCTTCTCTACTAACCAACTTCACACATAGAAAATGCAACAGCCCTAAAGCTGTACTGTAATCTTTCTTCTCTATACACACGGCTGAACATATCAAGAGAACATAACCGATTCCATCTACCACTTTGGAGTTACCTTTTACCAATGAAACTATGGTGTTTCGCACTCTTTTGAGTGACGGGAGTTGAAGATGAGATTCCGAGGTCTCATCGATTTCATGAAGCTCGAGCTTCGCGCATGTAAGAAGCCATGTCGGAAAGCAGAGTTTAGTGTGGTTGAATGTGCTGGTGTATGAATTTTCTTCTTCCAAGTTGTTGTTGATGAAACAAGGTCCTAGTGCAAGAACCAAATCTGGTATCCACGGGTTTAAAACTGTCACAAGTTTCGATGCATAAGCCGAGCCTAACGATATCTCAACCGTAGTGAATATATCAAGCAGGTCATTTGCAAGGTCAAAAGCTTCAAACAAAGGGCATGAAGCTTCTTCGGTTGTGTCTCTCATCACTAGGTTTACGAACTTTCCGGCATAACTGGTCGAGCTTTTGGTACATAGAATCATGTCCTTCAAATCTGCATCTTCAAATTGTAACTTACCGGTTGAATGGTGGTTGAAAATGGAGATTGCATACTTCAGATATGCAGATGTGAACTTCAACATCCTTGCTTTGAAATGGGAAGCTAGACCCATCTCTGTAGACTCAACAATAAACTTGAGAATCGCAGTTAACATCTTGACCTTGTTCAGTATACCTCTTTCCTTTGATCCCTCAGAAGCTGCATGAAGCATGAGAACGATGTTAGAAAACTTGTAATTCTTCATAGAAGATTTCATCATGTTGGGTAACATGTGTAATGTACTCAACGTCTCCACTCACCATCATCACCGGCATTTGAAATTCTTCTTTTTGGTTTCTTGCTAAGGTTCGCCTCTAGAGATATGGTGTCTGACGTTCCACTGTCACCTGCCTGAAATAGTTCATCTGTGCAGCCTAGAATGTGATCCATTGTTTGGTCCAAAATATCCTGTTAAAAAAAAATCCTAATAAATTAGTAATCTGATCGTGTGAAGAGTAAAGAGTCAAGAGGGAAAGCAAAAGGTCCTTGCCTCGGTAATTCTCGTATCATTCATCTGAGCATCCGTATTAAGATTCTGAAGAGTCATGTGCAAAGCAAGAGAAGTATATGCCAATACAGGGTACACGTCCATGTATTCACAACAAGAGGCTCGCAGAATGCTAGTCTGGGAGATGACTTTTAAGGCAATAAATAGCTCCTCAATATCAGACTCGAGTATAGCTTTACGAGCATCTTCAATACTAAGTAAATCCTTTATTTGCCATGCTATTCCTACAGCTACCGAATAATCTTCCTCGAAGCTGATTGCATTTTTTCCGCTAACATGTTTCCACTTTGCGGATGATTTTCCAGAGGACTTTGATTTCTTCCTCGTCGCTGAGTAAACATTCTTTCTTTCTACTTCATTGCCAAAATTGATCTGACAACGGTACGCTGTCTTCTGCAGGATACTGGTAAAAGTTCCAATGAGGTCAGAAAAGGCATTAGAAGACAGGAGTAACTTGTGTACAGACCTCATCTCGATCTGTCGTCCTGCATCCCCAGGCAAACCACCACAATTCACAACTAAAGCCATGCAATCTTCTAGGACGTCAGAGACGGTATCAGGGGAGACCAAAGCAAGAATATCAAAGACAGCGGACTGAGCCTTTGCAGTGGGTGCAAAAGCTAGCAAGCCTTTTAATTTTTCTCCAGGTAACAGCTCTTTGAGGGAGGCCATACACCCAGAATCAGCAACCAGATCTTTACAGAGATAGTACGCAGCACGAAGCAAGCCTTCAATCTCGTTTTCCTCTAACTTATCACCTGACAAGATTGAATTCAAGAAGAATCCAACTAGCTGCAGTGCATATTGAACTGTTGCTCCTAAAGATACTAAAAACTCGCAAAACCTTGCACCCGCCATTGGGTTTCTGTTTATGAGTGTCCTACATCTCGTGCACGCCTCCTCAGCTCTCTTTCTTGATGGAAAATATGATGGCATTAGAAGTCGTGCGATTCCCTTAGCAACATGAGTTTGGTCAGAAGCAAGCACAGATAATAACACATCCAAGCTCACTACCTGCACATAATAAGGCAACTATTGAACCAGTAACTCAACAAAAGAGACAAATCTGAAAATAGAAATGGGAAGCTTCCTCCTACCGTGTTAAACTGGATAGTCCGAACATCTCTTAAGAGAAGGAGCAGATCAACCATGGCAACTCGAACTGAAGTGACATTATCTAGCATCAAATGCCCCAGTCTAGGCAGAACCACTTTAAGAATACCATGGGATTGCGGGTTCGCGAGGAGATAAGTGATACCATTAACCGTTGAAAGTCTAACCTCACTACACGATTCATGTGACATATCGTCAAAAAGTTTCTTAATGATCTTGGTAATTGTTGGTGATGGGATCACTTCCCAGAATAGATAGAAAACTCGACAGAGACCTTCCACAGCAACAGACCTCACATCAGGGCATTCATCACTCAACAACTTTTCCAACAAGTAGAACTGTTTATCAAGAAGCTTATCTTTTTCTTCTTTTGTTGCATCGGGATCCTCCATCGGGAAAAGATCCAGAAGTAAATGTAAAGCATTCAAACGAACATTTGAATTTGCGACCTGAAAGATTATAAGAGGAGCAAATGTTCAAACAATGGCAGACTAAATTACTCATGAAAGCTAAAGACGAAATCTTTAGCTTCTTTGCCAATAAGCTAGAGAAGTTAGAGGAACAAACCTGTAATGAGCGAAATATCATTGGCTCAGCAAGACCAAACAGAAGCTTCTCAACACCATGAGTTGTCCGCTGGCTAATAAATCCACCTAAAACCCTTCTTAAAGAAGCAGCAAAAGCACAAGAACCAGCATGAATAGCACTATCAATAACCCCTTGCAAAAACCCATCTTCAATCTCACATTTCAAACCATCCTCAACATCTTTCCAAACCCTAAAAAGAATCCCACCAAACCCTTCAAGAACTGATTTCCTACCAAAAGGAATCTGAGCTTTAACAACAGCAAGACCAGACTTCATCAACTGTCGGCTAAGACCAAACGCAAAGGACACAAATCTCTGTCCGTCTTCTGTCTTTAAATACAAAGGAGAAACAACACAACGCATCAACAACATCCTTAAATCCTCAATACTCTCGTCCTCGAAATCAAACAATGTGAATGCTTCTCTAAACATATAAACTCGATGCACATCTACTTTCTTCTTTAACGTCAATGATCTTGATAACAGAAACGGTAACGACTGAGATATCAAACTCTCTCTTTCTATAAAACCTTCTTTCCACCAAGACTCACAAACTCCGGTTATCTCAAGACACAGAACCGGATCCGACTCGAATAAGATAAGATTGTTATGTAAAGATTGAGCAGATGGGAGTAAGTCAGAGATAGAGAATGCTTTCTTGGGTGATAAAAGGCATAGGTGAAGTATATGAGACAGGACCTGGAGTGAAGTAAGGATATCCAAATCCCAGTCGGGTACGAATCCGGATGCGTTGCCACGTTGGCGTTTCGATGGAGGAGAGTTAGAAGAGGGAGAAGGAGGAGATGGATTGTGAGCATTTTCGGAGAGTTTCTTGAAGGATTCAGTGTAGTGGAGAATGGAGTGGTGAAGTGCAAGTGGGAGTGAAGATGAGAGATCTGATGAGGGTTTTACGGAGTTGATGATTGTTTTTAGAGATGGTTTGGAGGATTTTAGGGTTGATTTGACGGCGGATGAGAGGAATTCTTCGGCGGATGTCTTGAGAGACGATCGGAGTCTCTTCTCCATTTTTGTTTTTGTTTTTTTGTTTGCAATTTTGTTCTGTAACTTCAGCTTTTCCAGTTTTCGTTGAAAGAATTTAGGGAACCCCTGCAAAGAGGGAAACAAAAATTTGATTTTTGGGGGAAATTTGGTTGCTATTTTTTTGGGGTAAATTTGGTTGGTATAAACTTATGAGAAATACCCAAAAAATTCTTTATTTTAGTACTGTTTTTGGTTTTTGTCTCTAAAATATTTTGGAAAAGTAAAAATGATAAGAATGTTTCATTTAATTTATTTACTGACTATTATATTTTTTTTTGTTAAAAAATTGAAAACTCAACTCTTTCACTAATTTCTTTTTACTGTGAAAAATTCATATTCTCCAAGGAAATCAAACATGGCAGGCAGGACTTACTTCACCTCAGGTAACACAATTCTCTTATTCCCTCTTTTCATGTGTTTGTTGTCTGCCTCTCTTACTCTGTAATCTTTCGAATTCAGATCCGAATCGTGAGCTTCCCTTTTGGTGGGAGCAGCAGTGGACATGAACGAAGGTTCTTACCACTGTTCCCCTTCTTCTTCTTCCGCCATAGCCAATAATGGTAGAATGATTTTGTTTTGTTGTTGGAAGCTTTGATTGAAATCAATCCAAAACGATTTGAGGGAAAGAGGAAGGACACTTGCTTATGGTTGGAAATCAAATTTAGGTAACAAACTCAAAGTGTAATTTAGTATGAGTAATTGATGGTCAACAGTTTTGGAGATGAAACATTGAAATGCTTAACACTATTTCGTATGATACTGAGAACGACCTGACGTTTATTGGGATGGTACACATTTCTTTCACAAATGATGAATTCAATTTGATTTATTGAATATATCCTTTTTTGTATACTGTTGAAGACTTGGTCATCTTGTGCTACCTTTGAATGTGAGATTACTTAATCCACCAAGAAAAGAAATGAAAGATGCTATACTTACTTGTATAACTGCTGGGATTCGTGTCACAGGACAGTTGATCAGATTTCTGCAAATCTCCAATTTGAATTCTAGTGTTTACTTCAGTTTTCATGTCTATCTGTCTATATAAGTTGGTGACTAACTCTGGGTTTTTTTCTGTTTCCTTTGTGGTTGATTTAGAATCCAGACTTTGAAGCCTCCATTAGGATTTGAGTAGTGTGAAAAAAGGTCTCTCTTTGGATTTAACATAAATATGAATAGAATCAGTAATATACCAGATAAGATTAGTTGTCACATTGGGCTTTTCTCACAGCAAAGGAAGCTGTTTTTGCAAGGATTCTCTCGAAACGGTAGCAAAACTAGTTTATAACTATACCAGAGCTTCAGTTTGATGACTTATATGATCTTCTTAAACATGTGGCTCAAGATGAAGATCATATTAACCTTTGTCTCCGTCATGTGGTGAAGTGTGGTGTTTTGGTTCTTGATCTCCAGATCAAAATCCTTAGAAAAGGATCTTATTCATCTTTGTCTTTTGAAAAATTTAATTGCTATCAGTGATACGTATCTAAGCCTTTAGACATGTTTGACCAGTATAAATATTTATTATCAGCTAATAATTAACATTTAATTTAGGATGGGTTTCCAAATTTTGTATGATTTTTTCCTAAAAATTCAAGAATTTTTCATAAATTCTAAAAATAATATTTTTATATATCTACAAATTTTCATACAAATTTTAATAAGATATTCTTAAAAATATTTAATATCTTTGGAAGAATTGCTAGAATACCAACAAACTTTGCATAAATAACTAGAATACAATGAAACTTTCAAAAATAACTAGAATCTTTGTACACCTTAGGAAATGACTATAAACACCCTTGATTAGTTTTCTTGATTTGAGGTTATTTTTAATTAAAAATTACCTAAAACTAATTCCCAAAAATAATTAACAAAAAAAAATAAATAAATCCATGCCGCAAACTGTAATCCACGTCACAAGCTATCAACGTTTGACTTTCCTTCTATTAAAAAAACCACAATAAAAAAAAACCGCAATAAAAAAAAAACTGTAGTTCACTCTTGTCTTTCCTGCATTCTCAACACTCTCCGCTTGCTCTTGCCTTCCCTGCATCCTCTAAAACACTCATAAGACAACCATCAACTGTTTTCTCGCTTGCTCTTGTCTTCGACGAAATCGTCTTCCCCTGACATTGTCTTCGACGAAATCCTCTTCCCCCGACATCATCTTCTCCGCAGTCCGTCTTTGCCAAATTCGTCTTCGTCTTCGTCTTCGTCTTCTTCTTCATCTTCTCATAAATGTCTTCTCCGGTAAGAATTTATTGCGGTGGAATTATATTAATCGAGACTGAGTTAGGGTTTTATTGCACTAAGTTATATATTATTCGAGACTGAGTTAGGATTTTATTGCGACTGATTTATATATTATTGGAGACTGAGTTAGGGTTTCATTGTGGATAAACTATATATTATTCGAGATTGAGTTAGGGTTTTATTGCGGCTGAGTAATATATTATTCGAAGATTGAATTATGGTTTTATTACGGCTGAGTTATATATTATTCAGTTATGATTTAATTGCGGCTGAGTTAAAGTTTATTGGGGCTGAGTTATATATTTGAGGCTAAGTTATATTTCCATTGCGGTTGAGTTATATATTTCTTTTATCAGATGGAACATGAAGATACTCGAGCACCTGAAAATGAATCACCTGATTACCCAAGGCTTTACCCTGAAGGGGCTTCAAATCTAGAGAACAAAGATATTAATCACACTTGCTCTTTGGGAAAGTTCAGCAAAGTTAAAGAATAAATAGGAGTGGGTGTGTGGGAAATTCTGAAGAAATATCCTATTGGCAGCAGTAGCGGTATGTCGGTCCTGGAGTGAAGAAAAGAAAAATGGTTAGGACTTTTAGTTCTTCAAGCGATGAGACTTTTTGCTCGGAATCATAATTCTAGGATACTTTTTGAAACTGCAAAAAGAGTATTCGATGATGAAGCCATGATGACTTATCCATGGGGTCGCGCTGGATTTGAAAATCTTATCCATGAAGTTAAGTTATTGCAACCAAAAGGCATGAAATACGTGCTAAACGGCCTGAGTTACGCGTTATTAGCTTGGGCGTATGAATCTGTCACTTGCTTTGGAGAGCTTTATGGCAAAAGAGTCGATGTAAAGGAAGGTGAAGCTGCTGAGGCAGAACAGAAAGAAGAAGAACAGGAAGAAGCAGAGGAAGTAGCTCCGGTTCTTCGATGGGCTGGAACGCAGACCCGTGCACGTTTTGATGTTGTACTTAATGCGGAGATTGAAGAGCATGGTCATGTAAGTTTTCAGACTGAGTTATTCTTTATTTTACGGCTGAGTTATGAGTGGTTGATGGCTAAGTTATTCTTTATTTGATGGCTGAGTTATGAGTATTTGATGACTGAGTTATGACTATTTGATGGCTGAGTTATGAGTGTTTTATCAATGTTTGATGAGTTATTATTTACTTTACAGCAGAATTGTGATTATTCGATGGCTGAGTTATGAGTTACCTTTGTAGGTGCGTGTGAAGCTTTTGGTTAGGAAGGAGGCTATAGAAGATATGTTTCCTCAGTGGCCGGATGAAGAAGATGACCCACAGCTTGTGAAGTTGATAAGAGACTTACATGCAGGTACCTTTGTAAGAGGTTATTATCGGCCTGTGCAGAGGAATGCGGAGAAGAATAAAGCTCCGTTCGCTTTGTCTGAGCCACCACTGAAGAAGTATAAGAAGAAGAAGAAAGAGAAGAAACCCAAGGAGGTTGAAGAGAAAACCAAGGACAAAGAGGATGAAATTGGCGATGTAGAGAAGGAGAAAGAGAAGAAGCAGCAATTATCTTCGTCCGATGCTGCTCTGACACACATACTCACTTATCTGGAGAATATTTCTCGTAGGGTTGATGACCATAATGATATGGTACAAGAATTTCGGTCGCGGTTTATCGTCCACGGTTCCAAAATGGATAACATTTGTCATGCTGTGCAAGATGCAGTCAGAGATGCTGTGCAAGGTGCAGTCATAGATGCAGTCAATGAGCGTCTCCAATTTTTGGGAGAAAGTACCCAGAATTTTGTCCCCAGCCTAAGACCTTAGCAGTTACCACAGCAAAAGTCCGTTGATAGTCCAGCGGCGGTAAATTTTCCACCGCAAATGTCCGTTGATAGTCCAAAGGTATTTAAGACCCCGGAAAATTTGGTGGTGAAAAATCCATTGGTGGATGAGTTTACTAAGGCCGATGGGAAAGGTATGGGGGCGAAATTGAAAGTGCAAGAGGATACTGAGGCCACAAAGAGGTTGGATTCTGAGGCAAAAAAGAGGTTGTTTAATGTACGAGGCGGGGTTACTGATGTTGATTTCGTTAGTGTTTCTCCTGCTAAGAAACCAGATTTAGGGCCCGCCAGAAGGACACGAAATCAATCTCGGATTATGAACAAGGATGCCAAGGAGATCACTGCTGAGAAGTTGGCGGCGAAGGAGGCCATGGAAGTCGCTGCTACTAAAAAGTAGGAGGCCATTGCTAAGAGGAAGGAGGAAAATGCGAAGAAGAAGGAAGCGGATTTAAGGAAGAAGCATGAGGAAAATGCTAAGAAGATGGAAGCCGATTTAAGGAAGAAGCAGGAGGCTGAGTTAAGGAAGCGGGATGCTGAGTTAAAGAAGAACAGGGCTGGGTTAAAGATAAAGTAGGAGAATGAAGGAAAGATGCGTCGTGAAGGTGTAATAACTGTAAAAATAGGTGGTCGGAGTGTTGAGCCTGCGCCTGCGCCTGAGCCTGAGGACACGGAGGTTGAGGATATCACCAAAGAAGTTCTCGAGGGATTAGACGAATTCTTACTGGATTCTGAATCGGACGAAGAAGATGAGAAGATTAGGTTCGGGAGAATTAAGGAATATCGGCTTAAAGCTGTTAAATTCGCTCCTGATGGGTTATCATTATTGAGAAATGCCCCTGCTGCTCCTTTTCCTCGTATTGGAGACAATGGGATGACGTGCATGAGGAAGAATTATGAACCGTCAACAGCAATCTACGATCCACTCGCACCTGTTGACCAGGTTAAATTGGACATACTTAAGGAACACATGAAGGTATTGGAGTAAGGACTTTTACACCATTTTTTATAGAACTAATATCAAGATTTGCCTAAACTGACTAGGGTTTAATTGTTTGTGAAAGTCAAAATCCAGAGACTGTGAATTCCGAGGAGGCTAAGTTCTACAGATACCTCACCTATACAAAAGATCGTTGGGTGGATAGACATTTTGGATGGTTGTATGATAATGTAAGTATTTTTTATGGCTGAGTTATGATTCTTTATGACTGAGTTATGATTCGTTATGACTGAGTTATGATTGTTTTATAGCTGAGTTATGATTCTTTATGACTGAGTTATGAATGTTTTATGGGTGGGTTATGTTAATTATATGGCTGACTTTATGTTCTTTCCACAGCATCTTGCTGCATATATGAGAGACCTCATCAAAAGGAGCATGCAATCGCCAATCCTATTCTGCTCCAACTGCATTGCCTTTTTGGATCAATGGTTTGTATCATATATGGTTACTGTAGACTACAAGCAGTTCAAGATCAAACCAAAGAATTTCAAATTCAGCAGTGGCTATGAGGATTTTATAAACGGTTTGGTACCTGAAAACGTTTAGACAAAGAGGAAGTGGTTCGAAGATATTGATCACTTGTATGGAGTAATTCAAACCGGAGGCGATCATTGGGTAGCGTTTCATGTGGATCTTCTGAAGGGGAAGATTGATTACTACGATCCTTTCATCGGACAGGTCACAGAAGAAAGTGAACTGAAAATCCTACACCATTTTAGACCGCTGATGCAGATGTTCCCTGCAATGATTAATGCATTGGCAAAACAATGAAGACGTTTTTGTTCAGAAGGATAAAGGCCAAAAACATTCCCCAAAACACCCAAGTTGGAGATTGTGGGGTGTATTCGTTGAAGTTTGTCGAGTGTCTAGCGCTGGGTGTAACGTTTGATGGGATATCCGATGCAAATATTCAGGGAATAAGGATGAAGATGGCAGCAGAAATCCACAATGAAGGAGGATTGATCGGAATGGGCACATGATGATCTAGTTTTTTTTTTTTGTATTTGAAAATGTCATATGTTTGACTTATGATAACTCAGTATTTCGTTTAAATAACTCAGCCGTTTCATTTAGATGACTCAGCTTTAAGGTAATTATATAACTCAGTCAAACCTCAAACATATCCTAAATTCGAAAATGTAATTTAATACTGACCAAAATTATAATTAAGCTTTTTTTTGTAATATCAATTGAATATATCATCAAAATGTGTATAAATCATCAAAATTATAATTAAGCTTGTTCTATATACAAGTTGATACTCTAATTTGATATTGAGAAATATGTTTTCTTACAATTACTAAAAACTTTACCAATTGATATAAGTTGACAGTAAACCATATATAACAAACCATATACAATGTGTTTTCAGTTGAATGTGTATATTTTGTTTCAGTTTCAATGTGTAAATCATATACTTTCTAAATGCTATACATTAATCCCTAAACCCTAAACCCTGATCCTTATTCCTATAACTCAGTCGTCTTACTATATCTGTCACATAACTCAGCCGTGAAGTGTGTGACCTTTTGTATTTTGGGTAGGAAAATTTTGGTCAGTCACATCCGGCATTTTCACTCGCGACATTTCGTTTTTCCATTTCTCACTATATATAGCACAGAATCATTAACGGAACCATCTGTTATCAAAACCTAATCTCATCAAAACATACACATCATGTCGATTGTCCCTCACTGGTCAACCAACTTGGAGACTTAGGTCACTGCAATACAAAGATCTGAGAATCGAGAAAACCTCCCTGTTCTAAACCTTGGTCCGGGTCTCTCTGTTGACAAAACAACTGTTACGTGGTTTAAGTTTCTACACTGGCGATCCCAGATATTCTTCGAGAGGGCTGGGTTCATGAGTGGCCGACTTACCGCTTCATTCCCGATCATTTTAAGGAATAGTGGTTTTTCGTACTAGCTGTAAGCACAGAATATATATGTCATCTATTTTTTTATTTATAAATCAGCCATTGCATATTCATAATAAATTTAACAACAATACTAACTATTTTCGTTTCGTTACTTTTATAGCAAAATTACACATGGGATCCTAAGCATAATTTGACAGTTTGGACAAGTTTTAATCAGGTGGCTAGATCGTGTTTTCGAACTCAAATGCGTCTGTTCAGGAGTATATGGGTCAAGGGAGGGGAGAAGCCTTCGTGGGTGATAAATAGAGTTTGTTTGTTCTCATCGATATGTTTGATGAGTTTGGCCCTGATAATTTTGGGTTTGGATTGTATGCAACACCTGTAAACTAAGTTTTGTTAACAACCAAATGTTTTCTGACCTATTTGGTTTGCTTATAGAAATCAAACAAATAGTAATCATAACTCAACCGTAAATTAATCATAATTCAATTGTACATATTCAACCGTAAATTAATCATAACTCAGCCGCATAGTAAAATAACTCAGCTGTAAAATCATATAATAACCATAACTCAACCATAAAGTACAATAACTAAGTCTTATAATAACCATAACTCAGCCGTAAAGTAAAAAACCTTAGACGTATAATAACCATAACTCAACCGTAAATTAATCATAATTCAATTGTAAATCCCTTAATCATAATTCAATCGTTAATCCCTTTAACTCAGCCGTTTAGTTACCATATATAAGCCGTTTATTAACCATAACTCTGCCATATATTAACCACAACTTACCCGTCTTGTTTTAATTAGACAGACACTTCGGTTTCTTTTCTTCTTGTCCTTGATATCTTACACAAAAAGAGATATGGCTTATCTACTTTCCTTGCCGATTGATTTATTTGAATCTATCGTTGTGCGTGTGTCTAAGAGATTTATAAAAGATCACTTCAATGTGAAGATGACTTGCAAAAAACTCAAAGAGATTAATGAATTTCCTTCCGTTTATGCATCAGTAAATCTCTTCGACCTTGATATCAATAATTTGAATAATTCTGAGGTTTTTATGAAATGGTTCTACGATCATGGTAATCTATGTGCTGTTTACATTAAGGGTTGTCAAGATTATTTTCTGGAATGTATACACCTGTGAATGTACTCTTTGGAATGAATGGTACTTTTGGTACGACAATTTGGGATATTTTTCTTCTTCTTTGGTTTCATTGCTCATCCCAACGCTTTTGATTGGTGATTGTAATTGAGAATTGGGAATTTTTTCTGTATTGATCTTTGCTTTTTATTTCGTAAGTCAGCCGTGAAGTAATGTATTGATATTTGCTTTTCATTTCGTACGTCAGCCGTGAAGTAATGTATTGATCTTTGCTTTTCATTTCGTAAGTCAACCGTAAAGTAATTTATATAACTCAGCCTGAAGTTAACCATAACTCAGCTGAGTCGCGACGTTTCGTTATTCTACCCAATAAAAAATTAGAGTCAAACCTGCCCAATTTATTAAACAAGCTGTAAAGTAACCATAACTCAGCTGTAAGTAATTTATATAACTCAGCCGGGTCACAACGTTTCGTATTTCTATACTAGGCGGGAAATATTCTCTAATGTCTACACGTTTACAAGCTCGATACGTTTACAGTCACGACACGCGTGATGAATCGAATTATATTTAATTGTATCACCGTTATTCCATCCAATAAAAAATTAGAGTCAAACCTGCACAATTTATTAAACAAGCTGTAAAGTAACCATAACTCTGCCGTAAGTAATTTATATAACTCAACCGGATCGTGACATTTCGTATTTCTATACTAGGCGGGAAAAATTCTCTAATGTCTAGACGTTTACAAGCTCGAGACGTTTACAGTCACGACACGCATGACAAATTAAATTATATTTAATTGTATCACCGTTATTCCACCCAATAAAAAATTAAAATCAAACGTGCCCAATTTATTAAACAAGCTGTATAATAACCATAACTCAGCCGTAAGTAATTTATATAACTCAGCCCGGTCGCGACGTTTCGTATTTCTATACTAGGCGGGAAATTTTCTAATGTCTAGACGTTTACAAGCTCGAGACGTTTACAGTCACGACACGCGTGACGAATTAAATTATTTTTAATCGTAGCACCGTTATTCCATCCAATCAAAAATTAGAATCAAACCTCAAGATGTAAAGTATCCATAACTCAGCCGTAGTCATAACTCAACCGTTGCTTTACGGATGATAGTCTTCTCTTAAAACAAAACACACAAGGATATGGTTTCATCGATGCTTCTTTCGTTTCCGACAGATTTACTCGAATCTATCGTTGTGCGTGTGTCCAAAAGATCTTTAAAAGATCACTTCCATTTGAAGATGACATGTAGAGCACTCAAAGAGATTTGTGAATTTCCTTCCGTTTATGCATAAGTTGATCTCTTCGAGCTCGATTTTCATTACTGGAATAACTCTGCGGTTTTTATGAAACGGTGCTACGATCATGGTAATTCATGTGCTGTTTACATTAAAGGTTGTCAAGATTATTTTTGTCTTGATAAAAAGGAGGATGGGTTAGCTCAGATTATATGGGCCGCAGATCAAGAAATTGTGCTTGCTCTGTACACGTATGCAATGTTGCGAAGCATAGTATGAGACGATTGTACGCACCTTGCTCTGTTCACAAAGGAGTCTATTCGATCGATCAGCTCTGACTTTGCCAAACGTCGAATGTCCCTAGCTCCTATTTTGAAAGCCGAGAAGACCGTGTTTGAAGCAAAGATGATAAACAATATATACTTCTGTCTGTGTACTCCTTATAACGAATTGTATTATTGGTTCGCCGAGTGCAAGGGTCCGAATATGTGTGATCGATGTTTCTGGACGAAAGAATATGATATATTCTTCTTCTTCTTTTGTTTCGTGGATTATCTTAATACAAAAGATTGGTGATTGTAATGGAGATCTTTTTCCGTTTCTGTATTGATCTTTGCAATGGTGATTGTAATGGAGATCTTTTCTGTTTCTGTATTGATCTTTGCATTAGTGATTGTAATTGAGAACTTTTCCGTTTCTTTATTGATCTTTACTTTTGATCTTTAAGTGATAACTCAGCTATATCGTAATATATCTATAACTCAGCCGTAATGTCCATAACTCAGCCGTATCGTAATATATCCATAACTCAGCCAAATGTCAAACCTACCCTAAAATAAAAAGATGTATTTTTGTATTTTGGGCGGGAAAAGCGTCCCAGAAATCTGATTTTCCCGCCTAATAGGAGTTCCCGCCCATATACAGTATAACCTCTATAAATTAATACTCGATAAATTAATAATCACTATAAATTAATAAATTTCTCTGGTCCCAAGTCGGGACAGTGTAAAATTTAACAAAATTCGATAAGATAATAAGATAATAATTTTTTTAAAACCCCTATGTAAATATATAGTCCCAATAAAATTATAAATTAATAATTACATAAATATATATATATATATATATGTATATATATATATATATAGATATACTTAGATAATATATTAAATATGAATATGATGTTTTTTATTTAAACTAAAGATCCCATTAATATTTATCTCTACTTTTATTTATTATATCGAATTTTTAGTGATACTTATATTTTANTTATAAAGTTTTTTAGACACGACGAATTTTTCATTTCTAAATACTTTTAAATATATCATAATATCATTTTTAGTTTTATTATTACAGATTATAAGTATTTTTATATATTTTGAACTTATGAACATATATCATTTTTACATAAATACTCAATATATGTTATTAAAACCTATTGTAGTGCGATAAACAAATTCATTTTCATTACTTAAGGTTTGTATATGTCATTTTTATTAGTACATTCATTTAAATTCTTTAAGTTTCTAAGAACATCATTATTTTCCAAAGAAAAACCTAAAAAATATTATTGACTAAACGCATTTTTCTATAAATTAAGAAATATTAATTTATCGATTAATTAATAACTCTATAAATTAATAAATTTTCATGGTCCCAACATTATTAATTTATAGACGTTTTACTGTATTTCAATTTGGGCCAATTTTTCCCGCCATATATTTTGAATTTTGGGTTGACTTTCCCGCCCAAAATTGAAAAGTCGCGATATATCATATTTCACTGCTGGTTTATAGGAACTTCACGGCTGACTTATAAGTCATGAAAAATTTATAATCTCGAGACATTTACAAGGTCGAGACGTTTACAATCTCAACACGTGTAACGAATTATCAACGTAATTCCACCATTAAAAGTAGAATCAAACCGACACATATTGTACAAAGAATCAGTAATCGAAGGCATGAGCACATTGTCTTCTACTTCATCTCGATTCAGCAATCGAAGGTCAACAATAGGAGTTCCTCATCGATGTTGGTGTGGGAGAAACATTCTGACATATGTTTCTCAAACAACTGAGAATCAATTATGACGATTCTACAGATGTGAGATTGCAGTGGAAGGAAAAACAATTTGAATCCCAACCTACTCGATTGAATGTCTGTTGCTTTAGTCCAACTTGTCGTGGTTTCCATTTTGACAATTCTGGAAAAAATAATTTTTTGTAGAGGAAATTNACTTGTCGTGGTTTCCATTTTGACAATTCTGGAAAAAATAATTTTTTGTAGAGGAAATTGGAAGCCCATCTTTTTAAATGGGTAGATGAA